>JAMQGT020012530.1:0-22158 GCA_024447675.2 Pterophyllum scalare | reverse complement strand
GTCCACCCACATTCACCTGTGACACACCTGCACCTGCATTCATTCTGAGCAGATTTCAGCTCAACACTTCCTGTTTCATGTTCAATCCATCAGACACGCCCTCTGCAGGTGTTTGTATGTACTGCTCCCTCACAAAGAAACTGCAGCAAATCAAATGTCATCAGCTTTATTTTCACTTTATATTTAGGAGCATTTCACACATTTATTCACAAAACTAAACTTTATTTCAACACAATGTGATGTTGTTAACAGTGGTACAATATTAATGATTTCAAGCTCAAACTTTGTCTAATAAACTCACATCTTTGATTCTTTATACAGATTGAAGAGCTGTGGTTTGTCAGAGATCAGCTGTGATTATCTGGCAGCAGCTCTGAAGTCCAACCCCTCCCATCTGAGAGAGCTGGACCTGAGCTCCAACAACCAGCTGCAGGATTCAGGAGTGAAGCAGCTGTGTGGTTTTCTGGAGAGTCCACGATGTGTTCTTGAAGCTCTGAGGTCAGTCTCCATGTTTTAGTCGTGCTGAGATGAATCTGATGTGAAACACTAAACTGCAGACATAAGGCTGATATTATACTGATCCACACTGAGGATCTTCATGGTAAAGTCTGTGTTCTTCTTCTCTGCTTTAGTCCATTGACTGTAGCAGAACAATGTTGACATTTCAAAGGTTGAAAGAAGAAGAAAAATCCTCCACTGGATAATTCACTGTGAAACTCTCAAACACTTCATTCCACCTTAAAGTCTGTCTGACACTGAAATCCAAACCAAAATGGCCGTTTGCTTTACAGACAGCAGTCCAACACAAAACAGACACACATCATCCAAAACACAGTCCAACATCCAAATGTCCTCCACTGCCACCATGAATGATGGCAAAGAGAAGGAGGAACACTCTGACATTCAGGGTTAGAATGAGTTTCATAAAGCAGACTGTGAAGATCAAAGCTGCATTAGAGAGCTTACATTCATCAATTAGTGGACACAAGTGGACAGAGATCATCTGAAGCTCTTCAAAGGCTTTAAATCAGCACATTTCTCTGCATTCTTTCTTCTTTGGAACTTTATTGGTAACTTTGATGAAGGGAACAGCGTGGTACACCTGAACAGGTGAGCAGTCCATCACAGAGAAGCACACACTCTCACATCCACACCTACAGCCAATTTAGAAGCACCAATGAAGCTCAGCAGCATCTCATTGGACTGTGGGAGAACATCCAAAGTCCACAGAAAGGCCCAGCTGACCAAGAAGCTCCAACCTAGAACCTTCTTGCTTTGAGGCAATAGTGCTAACCACTTTTCCCAATTTCAGGACAAATCCTGCATTTTCCTGTTCCTGCCTACAGGGCAGCTACACTAACACTTTCTCATCAAACACTGCCACCTAGTGGAGGAAGTTTCACTGCAATCTGAACATTACCATTAGTTCCTCTAACGTAGGAGGTGAAGGTGGTGGGGGCCACAGGGTGGTGTGGGTGGGAGTTAGGTCCAGACTATTTCTTTGGAGCCTGGAGACAGACTGGTCACAGCAGCTAACACACTGATCAAGGACTGGGCCATGATGGGACTCCACAGCATCCAGAAGACTCCTGATTCCAGAGTCATCAGCATCCTGAAGGACCAATCCTGATCTGTGATGGCTCTGACACTCATTAGTATATCAAAGGACTCAAAGAGGTGGAAGCTCACAGAATTAACTCGAGGGTTCAAATCCCTCTCCAAGTGTTGATGTTCCACAGTCCTGTGTGGATCAATGACTGAGCTACAGGGAAAAACCAGCTGTGATGGAAGAAAATCCCAGCACCCGTTAACACTGCATAATGTCCCTGAAACATAAAAATAATATCTGTGGCATTAATTTTCCACTCTGTGCTGTTACTGCTGCCAAATGATCAGGTACCTTTTCATTAACATGTAGCTGGATCCCAAGGGGCTCAGGGGCTGCATCCTTCTAAAGCCGTGAAGGCCGGAAGAGAACGGCCGTTAAACGGGACGGTCCGGCCTACTGCTCAGGTTGCCTAGCAACCATGACATCAGCCGTGAGAGCGTCTCGTTCAGCATCGTTTGACAGAGATGAAAGTGAAAATCTCCATTTGATGTAATTAGTGTGAATTTTGCTGAGATGAAACTGAGATGCTTCATTGGTCTGTGATGTATCTGAGGCTGAGAGACCACGGGCCTGTGAACACAACACTGTCATGTTCTTACAGTTAGCTAATGTCCTTCATCAGACACTTTGGCAGCTTCTTCCACCTTTGAAAAGTCCCACTTTGATGAGCAAAGGATTGTAACATGTCCTAAAACGATGGCTTTGAAGGAGTTCCTTAGACTGTTGTAGCGGTCCTTCACAGAGAGAGAACAGCCTGTCTGTTCTCCCCCTGTTCTTACCTCCATCTCTCAGCTGCTGCTGGCTGCCTCCTCCTCCTCCTCCTCTTCCTCACACAGTGCTGAATTTGTCCTGGTGTCTCATCAGGGGTGGAGAGCCTCTGTCCCATCAGCTCTCCCTCAAAGAGCCCACAGATGATCTGCAGCAGTGGCTTTCTCAGCCTGTCCTGACTCTGGACAGTTCTCACACAAAGGGAACCACATGTGTGTTAAGCTGCAGGATTAAATCACTGTGTGAACTCATAAATACATGTGCATACTTTGTATTTTCACTCAGAAAGACCAAAGCAGAGAGAGGGTGGTATAAAGCTCTGCAGAAACAGACTCAGAGAAGGAGGATTTCCACACTGACTGCCTGTCTCACTGTCAGGGCTTCTCAATAAGATGAGAGACAAATTAAATCCAGTATCTGCTGGACTGGACAAATGTTTGGCTCCTGTCAATAAACCACCTTTCTTTGAGCTTAACCAGTCAGCTGTCTGCTCATTTCTCCCTAAAACAAAGGTTAAAGGTCGTTTGGCACAACAAGCGAGCTAACATTAACCTCAGTGTGATGAATCGGGGACTTCCAAAGGTCAAACAGCTTCACCCTCGGTGGGCGGTTCCTCTGTGATTGTAGCCACAGTCAAAAGCATGAATTCTGCCAGCAGGTTGTTCAGCATTTAGAACGTTCTCTGCAGAACCTCACCTTTAAAAGTGAAGCCATGTGGTTCCTCGAAGCAAAAACACGACTTTTCAAGTGTTTGTAGTTTTTATTATAAATTTTTAATGTGAAAAATTCAGAATTTTCTCTTTTTGTGTTTGTTTGAAGCTGCATCCTGTTGGCTTCAGCTGTTTGGAGTTTCCATTTTATAAACTTGTAGATTGTGAAGCTTCTTCAGCTCTGATTATGAAACACTGAATGATTTCAAACTTTGTCTAATAAACTCACATCAGAGTGGATGTTAGTGCGCTCGTGCTACGCTGTGACAGAGTGTGACAGTCCACCCACATTCACCTGTGACACACCTGCACCTGCATTCATTCTGAGCAGATTTCAGCTCAACACTTCCTGTTTCATGTTCAATCCATCAGACACGCCCTCTGCAGGTGTTTGTATGTACTGCTCCCTCACAAAGAAACTGCAGCAAATCAAATGTCATCAGCTTTATTTTCACTTTATATTTAGGAGCATTTCACACATTTATTCACAAAACTAAACTTTATTTCAACACAATGTGATGTTGTTAACAGTGGTACAATATTAATGATTTCAAGCTCAAACTTTGTCTAATAAACTCACATCTTTGATTCTTTATACAGATTGATGAGACTGTGGTTTGTCAGAGATCAGCTGTGATTATCTGGCAGCAGCTCTGAAGTCCAACCCCTCCCATCTGAGAGAGCTGGACCTGAGCTCTAAACAAGCTGCAGGATTCAGGATGTGAAGCAGCTGTCTGATCTTAAGGAGAGTCCACACTGCAGACTGGAGACACTGCAGTAAGTAGAGGGTTGGAGTGAGTCCATGCTGCTCTCAGCAGTATTGGACTAAACACAGTTAGTATGAAAGCAAAGATCCAGTGTTTCCTGTAAAGCTGCAGCCTTCTCAGTGGCTGCTTTCCTCAGTGAAGCTGTGAGAGGAGGATGGTGACAGGCTTCAGGATTGGACACAAACACTTCCTGTTTGGGCCTTTTTGCTCTAACAAACACTGGCTGACTCTGGGAGCTTGTAGCTCACCATAGTAACGGCTCCTGGAAAGCTCACATGCTCTGATGCAGCATCAGTTCATTGTCAGCAGCCAATCAGCTCTCTGAACAGAGCAGCATGCAGACATGTTCCCAACATGGACCAATGACTGCATTCATTTTCCAGTTTAAAGGAGTGAAGAAAACAGTCTGTAGGTGATGAAGAACTTTGTGAGAGCAGATGTTTGGATGGAGTTCCTCCAGTTAACAGCTGGAACCATTACATGAGGGACTGAAACATCTCCTATGAACTGTTGGGGTTGTTGTTGGGGTTCCTAAAGAGCTCAGAGTGGACAGACCAAGGTTCTTAGAATTCATGAGACTCCAAACTAAAACTAGGAGTGAAAAACATTTGGATGAACTTCAATCCAAATCCAAAGTGAACCAACAATGAGTACTAGTACAGTCCCAGGACTGAAGGCCCTGCTGCTCTTTATACTGGATGTGCTGCATCACTGACTGACAGCTGATGAAGAGTCTCTGGAAACACTCATTTATCTCCTCTGCTCTTTCTTCTTCTCTCTGCAGGTGGAGGTGATGGTAAACAGGAGGGTGTGTGTGCTGAGAGAGGAGGAGCTGTGTCCTGATGATCCAGAGAGGGTGAAGCAGCAGCAGCTTGTGTGTAGAGACGCTCTGACTGGGCCATGTTACTGGGAGGTGGAGTGGAGAGGAGAGCTTCATCCAGCAGTGACTGACAGAGGAATGAGAAGAAGTGCAGATGACTGTCAGTGCTGCAGAGTGAACTGCTCTGAGAACAGCTCCACTGTCAGACACAATGTAGAGTCCTCCATCATCCCTGTGTGTCCCTGTGGATCTGCCAGAGGATCATCAGTGGATCTGGATGCTCTGCTGCTGCTCTGTCCTTCTCCACAGTCTCTGCAGAGTCTCTGTCTGACACTGGCTTCAGCTTTTCAGGCTCCATTCTGGATCACACTCAGGAGAACATCACCTGGAAAGGCCTCCAACAACATCTCCATCATAGACACAATGTCTTTAGCTCTTCCACATCATGTTTTGGTGCTTGGAGATCAAATATGTGCCCATCTATAAGTTTCAGTGTTTTCCTTAAAGTCCTAAAGTAGTTTTTCATATATTAGCAGAACATTAATATTGATCCCAACCATCTGTCTCACCTGCTTCATTTATATAGTCCATTTTTCTGCTTTTTCACATAATACAGGAAACATGTGATCTGAGCCCTGCTGGGGGTCAATGGTGGGGGGGGGTTTATATGTCTGCAATCATGTAGATAATAGAGACATCTAGTGGTTCAGTGGGAGAACTGCAGCAGGTGGAGGTGTGTTTGTGGTTGGAGATGTTCCTTGAATCATGTGACCTCAGTGGGTGGAGCCTACACTGCTTAATGTTTAATGTGGACACTAATGATCAATAAATGTGCTGATTGGAATCAAAGGAATGACTCTGACTGTTCCTGCTTTTCTCTCATGTGGATCCAATCCAGACCTCCAGTTTCTGCCATCTTCCTCTCATTAGTCTCCCAGCACAGCAGCTTTCCCATTAAAGCCAACTTTTCCTGCTCCGGCCCCTCCACATCATCCAGCTGCTGCTGCTTACCTGTAACAGGTGTTTAAAGGAGCCTCGGACACACCTGGAAACACGGATCAGAGAAGATGAGAGATGATGGAGAACAGACACGAGCTTCCCGTCTGTGCCTGAAAGCTTTGAATCCGACTCATTTTAATGAAGTCTTTCTGGGTGAACCTGGGCAGCGATGCAGCTGTTCCCACTAATGTTAAAGGTCAGGATTAGTGGAGCTGAGCTGCAGCGCTATGAAAGCCACAGTGAGCACACTTGATGTGATGAATGCTTTTGAGTGCAGACACTGATGTTCCCGTCTAACCTCAGAGTGACCTCCAGCAGGAAGCTGATCTTCTTCCTGCTTTGCTGCAGCTGAGACAATCACAGCAAACAGCTGCTCCTCTCGGCTGAACCGCTCCGGTGTGTGTGGAAGTGATTTCTAAAGATGGACTCAAAGCTGGAAACAGGAACATCTCAGGCACCTTTGACCCTGCTGGAGGAGTCAGGGATGCAGTACCTCTGGATGGCTCCGCCCCCTGGCTGCCTGATGCCTCACAGCAGGTGGTGTCAGCCTCTCTTTGGCCAGAACAGCAGCAGAGCATGAGGCTTTTCTGTGCTCCACCCGCTGCCTGATGGCCACACTCAGGTCTCTCCTGCCCCCCTTCAGTTATCAGAGTGTAGTGCATGTAGGCACTGATGACACTGCTCAGCAACAGTCTGAGCTAATGAAGCTGCCTCTGAGAGTCCTTCCTGTCCACCGTAGGATCAGAGCTCTGCTTCAGTTCTCCTTTGTTCTGAAGAGGAACTCAAATATTCACGTTCAGCTTCATCACTTCAAACTCAGCTGCACTTTAAGAGGACTCAACACAGGAAGTTCATGAAGGCTGCATCCTTCTTGATGCTGCTAATGATCAATAAATGTGCTGATTGGAATCAAAGCAGCTCGCTGGTTTCAGTGCAGGAGTTGGTTTGCAGACAGTAAATGTAGCCACTGTGATGAATGCAAATGAATTTGAATGATGTAAGTTTGACTAACACATGACAAACACATGAAGCAGAGCTGTGAACTAGAACAGACTCACAGACTGGAAATCAGCTCCAAACCACCTTTGGTATGAACACATTTCAAACTTCAAATAAAAATATTGTTCTTTGATCCGTCTGAGCCTCTACATCTGTGTGACAGCTGCAGCCGTGCATGTCTGTGATCAGAAGGTGACCTGATGGAGTAAATGTTCCTCTGTGGGCGGAGAACATCGCTGCTCCTCTCATGAGTTCTTCAGTCAGACGGAGAGGATCTCAGAGCTGCAAACAGGCTGGAGGCTCCATCTGAGATGAACCACACCACGGTGGTGTCATCCACATATTAGCTGATGGTGTTGGGTGGGTGAGCTGGAGTGCAATCATATGTATAGAGGGCAGTGGTGCTTCTTCTCCCCCCAACGCAGCGCCTCCCACACTACTCCACCCGTGGGGTAATGAGCGCCCTCTGCCTGCTGTGTGGTGCATGTAGCTTTGTGCCTCGGTCTGACACAGGTTTAACAGAGGGGGGGGGGCATTCTGTCGTCTCTGCTGCTGAGCCTAGAATGAATCTATAAAACTAGATACACACAGCTGATAGGACACAAACATTTCATTTATAATACTGTAAATATGCTCATTAATTCAGTGTTTGTGGGAGTCTGAATCCTGATGAAAAAAGTAACACAAAGACCAATCTAGACGGTTCGCACAAATGTTGGTGGATGATGATGATGATGATGATGAGGATGATGCAGTGCTGCCAGATTGGAACACATTGGGCTGGAGAATTGTATAGACATATCTATATGATAATCAATCATATCTATATGATGGCAGCATGGTGTTGTTAGGGATTATTTTTACTCAGTGAATAAAGGACAAATGTTTCAAAGTAAACTCCAGTAAGTTAATTAATAAACAGTGGATCAACCAAATAATAAAGAATTAATAATCCAGTAGACTGAGAGCAACAGATAGATAATGCTAGACTAACTTCTCTGTCTCAGTGCATCTTATCCTGGAGGCCACAGAACGTACAGTTAGAACATCACCAACGTCACCATGTTCTGTTATTAATCTGGACAAGATTGATAAATGACTAATTAAAACATCAGGAAGATAATGTGCTTTATGACTCCACTGCTGCTGAGAGGAATCTGGGTCATCAAAACCAGCTTGAACGAGTCTGAAGAGAAGGCCGACTCACAGCACCCAGAATGATCCAGATAGATAAGAGGCAGTATGAAGATGTTATGGTGAGACAGGATCAGAGGGAGAGAGCACAGGCCTGTCTCCTCCTCTGAGTCTCCACATGCATATGTGTCAATAAATGTTTTACTCTTTTTTAATTAAAGTGTTTCAGGTGTCCTCCTTCACACAAAACCTGATTACCTGTCAGTTTCCCCGTGTCAAGTCTGTGTGTACACTGTCTGGCCACTTCCTGTTTTATTTTGACAGTCCTGTGTTCCCCATGCTTTGTATTTAGTTTTGCTTCCCCTGGACTCATCAGTGTCATTGTGCTCAGCTGTGTTACCTGCTGTTTCCACTTCCCCTCGTTATCCCCTGATGTATTTAAGGCCAGTGTTTTCTGTGCCTGTTGTTGTCTTTGTTTCCCATGTTTAGATAAAGATAAAAAGTTTTTATTTGTCATTTCAACCATATACACAGTGAAACGAAACAACGTTTCTCCGGGACCAAGGTGCTGCATAGAACAATACACACAACAGTAAACATTAAAGTGCGCTTGTGCAAACATGACAAGACAGTTTGCAATTAATACAAACAATACAGACAAACATGAAACTGTAGACACCAAATACGGGTGTGTGTGGGGGGACAAACACTGAAAAGTGTTTTTGTCATTGAAAGTGTGTGTGTGTGTGTGTGTGTGTGTCCAGTTCAGACTAGATTGTTGAGAAGTCTGATAGCTTGTGGGAAAAAGCTGTTGCAGGTTCTGGATGTTCTGGTCCGAATGCTTCGATACCTTTTCCCAGATGGCAGAAGTTGGAAGTGTGTGTGTGAGGGGTGTGTGTGATCACCCACAATGCTGAGTGCTTTGCGAGTGCAGCGTGTAGTGTGATATGTCCGTTATGGAAGGAAGAACCACACCAATGATCTTCTCAGCTGTTCTCACTATCCGCTGAAGGGACTTGCGATCAGCCACAGTGCAGTTCCCAAACCAGACAGTGATGCAGCTGCTCAGGATGCTCTCGATGGTTCCTCTGTAGAACATAGTGAGGATTGGAGATGGAAGATGTGCCTTCCTCAGTCTCCTTAGAAAGTAGAGACGCTGCTGGGCTTTCTTTGTGATGGAACTGGTGTTGTACGACCTGCTTTGTGCCCCTGTCAGTTTTTTGTGGTTTTCTGGAGGTTTTTTTTGTTGTTGTTCTATATTCTGTAGTGATGGACAAAACGAGGCTTTGTGAAACACTGAAGCTTTCGAAGCATTTGTGCCAGAATTGTATCGAAGCTTCCAAACAATCTGAAACCCGTCTCCACAGTGACACCTGCTGGCCAATGTGGTTATCTGCAGTGTCTTGGTAATGCCTGATGAAACAATGACACAGACGCGCCCTGCACAAGCCCAAACCAAGCTCCTGATTATACCTGAGTATCAATCATTCTGATCAGCACATGTTTTGTTGAAAAAAGGAGACTGTTAAAGACGGCGAGCTGCAGTGAACAGAGCGCTTCCACAAACACTGTTTTCTCTCTGTTAACATTCGTGAGGCTGTTTCAGCTGCTTAGTGATTCAGTGGAACACACAATAAACCACCTTATAAAATACTGAGAAAAGATGCTGTGTTTACTGTGGTAACCACACAGCTGTCTTTGGGCTCAGCCGGCTTTGTTTCTTGCCCGTCCTGGAAAAAATAAATAAATATAAGTTTGGATTTTTTTTGGTTGACTTTTAGGCTTTCTTGGAGTTTGTGTCATCAGGTTTTCACACTGTTAAACAAAGCTAGAAGCTGGTGTAGCCTTTGGCTTCATTTTCTCTTCATTTTAAAATAAATGCTAAAGAAAAACACAAAATCCTTTCCTTTAAAATAAAGTTTTCATGGGCTCATTCTGGCCAGTCTCATCAGTCATTTTCACATCTTCACACTGACCCACACAAACACAGTTTGTGAGATATTTATACCAGAAACCGCAGTGGGGATCAAAAAGGAAGAAAAAGTCAACTCATTTGTCATGAGAATTGCTAAGAAATAGTTCCCCTGGATGTGGTTTTTCTTCATTTAAAAACAAATGTATGTATTCACAGCAGAAACGTCCTGCTGTGCAGTGTGCGGGTCGCAGGTCGCAGGTCGCAGCATCAGCGTCATGGACGGTTTCGGAGGTCCAGGCCCGTCCAGTCAAGTCACTGTGACCCCTCAGCTCAATTCTACTGATGCATTTAAACTGTGATTATACAAATCCATACAATATGGTAATGAAAAGCTTAAATACCGATGTCACCAGTAAATTATTGCAGTGCGATCTCAGTTTAATTATTTGGTTCATCGCTTCTGCAGCGATCGTGGTGACCAGCATGACTGAGGAGGACACTGAGCGCAGGGTGGATGCAGGTCAGACTGAGGGAAAATAAACAGAGGTCATTCAGTGGAGGTCATTCAGTGGAGGTCATTCAGTGTGCAGAAACAGGTGGAGGATTTTCAGCGCTCACAGTCAGCTGTCCCAGCGTGTGAGTTCTTGATCCACTTTTGCACCGACAGAAATGTTTCTGCTGTTTGTAAATGGATCTCCTATATCGTTCTTCACAGTCCACAGAAACAATCATGAGTTATACGTGCGTGTGTCTGCTTGGATTAAATAGAAGCGTTGGTATATAAAAAATAATTCAGCAATTACAAGGCCCAGCTCAAAAAAAAAAAAAAAAGACAGGTTCATTAAATGAAAAAAAAAAGAAGAAAAACAAATGAATCCTGACGTCTTGTCCGCCTGGAAACAGCAGGAGTGAAACGCACCAAAGTCTCGCTTAGCCACGGTCATGTGATGCAGGTGTTTTGAAACAGGTTTTGGAGCATTGTTTTGAAACACCTGCGCTTCAGAAGCTCCACACAGTGTCGAAACTTCAGTGTCGAGCTTCCCATCCCTAATATTCTGTGCCTCTGATCCAGCCCTGCCTCGTGTTTGCTCTGCCAGCCACTAAAGCAATTACTAGAGCAATTACCTTATTGTGTCATGTACCGGCTGTGTGGCAGGCAGGAAGGAGGACCACAACACAGGATACGCCAGACAGAGGTAAACTATCAGAGATTATCCAGACCTTATAGGATCAAAGAAGTCCCAGCTTGTTTCATAGCTGGGGGGGCACCATATTCTCTGTGACTTCTTCATGCAAAAAGGCTCTTAAAAGATTCCTGAAGTGTTTGGAAGAATTAGATGTGAGAACATCGCAGCCAGGAGATTTGTTTGAGGACAGACTTATCTGAGGAGGACCCGTACCTGTTCTGGAATATTTAAGGCTTTAATTGAGCCCTTCTCTACTCCAGCTGACAGAAGTACGAGGAGCTCTGTTCCCATCGTCCATCCACCTGGCCTGAGATCTAACATAGTCCCCTTCAGCTTTAGATTTCATCCAGTTTAGTTTGCAAAGTTTGTAGTTTCTGCTTGTCTTTAATTATTGTTTGTTTATATTAACTTCCTCTACTTTGGAGTTCTTGCTGAAGATTTTCCCATAACAAATATTGATTGATCAGGTGCTCACATCCTGAGGGACAGTCAGCAGCTGTTGTGTTTTCATGGTGTGCAGCTCCACCTGAGGAGGAGGAACCTGCTGTCTTTATGAAACAGGAGCTCTGAGGCACTGCTGGGACTTGAACCCAGGAGCTCCTGTTCACTAGACAAGTGCTGTGACCCACTAAGCCACAGTGTCACACCCAGGTGTGACTGAACAGCAGTGATGGGAAGAAGGCTTCAGCCTGGAGCACAAAAATGGCTGACAGTGTGTGGAGGAAGAACCAATCACCTGTGACATCACACCTTTATCGGTCAGTCATCTCATCATCTCATCATCAGGCAAAGAAAGGAGCAGATTTCAACTCAGATCTTTATTTTATGGATTTAGGATTCGGGCCTGAACAGATTGTGACCTTCGTGTTCATATTTGAAACAAAAGACTGAATTCTTCCTGCTATGGCTCCAATATGCTCCAGTCATCCAAAGGCTCCTTTGCATACTCTGAGGTAGTCTGTATTACATAAAGAGAAGCTCTAAAACCTGCGTTATTACTAATGCAGAGGTCAGACTGCTTCCAGCTGAGAGGAAGGAAACTCAGATAATCTCTGAACAACGTGCCGACCCTTGAAGCAGGAGATCGTACTGCTGCCACTCTCATCAGCTAAGAACAGGAACCTGAGGCTACCTTCACACACCAAACGCCGCCTGGCCTGATGAGCCTTATTTTCAGCTGAATCATTGAGATGCAGGGTCAGAGTTTGGTGCAAAGAGCATGAAAGCATGGCTCCATCCTGCTATGTGTCCACAGTTCAGGCTGTGGGAGATTCCTTTGGGGCTCCTCAGCACTGCCTGAGCCTCATTTAAACCCCACAGCCTACCTGAGTGCTGCTGCTGGGCAATATATCAAGTTTTTAAGAAATATCCATATATTTTCATACGCGAGACAATATGGTTTATATCGATACAGTCTGTGTCGCGATACAATCATACATGATTGTCTCTGCACAGCTTCACATTGCCCCGCCCCTCTCCCTTACAGCTTCACCTGTAAATCACGCAGGAAGTGACAGCGTGGCGGTGTCGCCAACTTAGTTTCGTGTGCTTGCAGACGCAGCATTGAGCGGGTGGGCCCGTGGCTGTGATACATCAGCACACACGTACATATGTTTACTGAGGTAGGTGAAGATGACGTTGATTCAGTCTGGTTACAGGTTGTGTTACCTGCAGAGCACTGGCTGTACAGGAGTACACACAGGAGGAAGCACTTTGAGCTGTGAGTCTTTGTTATGGAGGAAAAAGCATTCGTTTATTTGAGGAGCATTATTATTAAATATGGTAATAGTTGATTTTGGAGCAGCTACAGCTGATTGTTAATAATGTCTGTGTGACATTTGGGACGTAGCTTTGACTCAGAAGGGCCTTTTGGTTTGTACCTTTGGGAAGAAAATATTGAGACATTACTTTTGGTCCATGTCACCCAGCCCTAGCTGTTGCCATCCCTTTATAACCACATCCTCTGATGGCTGCAGCATCTTATTAAAGCTGAAGAACAAAGGGGTCCAACCCAGGGTGTACCTAATGAAGTGGCAGGTGAGTTAAATAAAAGGTTAACCAGCTTTCATGCAGTATCAGTGGAGAGCGCACACACTGGGGTCGCTGTGGCTGCACATTTATATGAAGTGTAACCGTTTCTGTCTTTAAACTCTGTAAAAGATGAAATCTCGGTCACGTGTCCTTGAAGCTCTCTGCTCTGATGTCACAAAGGTTCAGGGGCCACATTTCCTCTCACCCCTCTATAGGACCTCCTGGTTACTGTGTGTGATGATAATGTGACTGCTGTGCAGCTTATTTTGGCTTGTTTGTGGGTTTTTGGCCATGACAAAGCGCAGAGCTTCATACCTCGGTGTTACTTTGTTTCAGATTTGCTGTGTTTCCTCTCCCTGCACGCGGGAAAGAAGGAAACAGGAAGGAGAGGAAGAAAGGAGACGAAGGTGAAGTGTTTCAGCTCCTCCACGCCAGCTGGTGGCGGTATTGCAGCCATTCTCTACCGCCAGTAGAGAGGAAGAGGAGGAGGAAGGAGAGGCGCTCCAGGTTCGGTCTGCGGGTCCGGATCATCTAAAGGTAAGCACCGAGCTGGCTTTAACCCGAGTTCAGGTCATCCTGAGCGGAGCTGCTGGAGGAGGTCTCCGGCTGCTCTCTGCGGTCGGTCAGACTGATGATCCCGGAGCCGCTGCGACACACCGGGAATAACAAATCCACAAACACGGCGAATACTCCGTCCCTAAAGCCACGCCTCTGTACCGGACACGTTACTGGGCCATTGTTCATGAGGAGAGGAATAAAAAGGCTCTCCGGTTTAACTGCTGACCGGTGAGGGCGCGGATACGTGTCTGCGCAGATGCCTGTCCCTGCTACAGGAGCGCCGCATCTGCGCCTGCGCGTCCGCCTGAGCGGCCGGATGGCTTTTAATGGGACCGTGAACTGGACGTGGGAGGAAACTGGTCGGTTACGAACAGTTATTAGAGCTCCGAGAATAACGCACTGTGTGTATTTTTAACGATCTCCGGCTGATGACACGCCAGGCTGGCTCTGCCCCCTACTGGTTAGACACGGCACCTTCGTGCAGCCGCTTAAAGCTGATGTTCTTATGGGAAAGTCACGGTTTCACACAGCAAAGAAGAAAGCTTCAGTAACGTTTTATAGTCAGAACCACAATGATCAGAATAATCAGAGAAACCTTTTTCTACTTGAAAACAACCAAATAATGTCAGCTTTCAATGACGTCGGTGCTTTCCAGCACACAGCACAGCAGGCTTCAGACGGGACTTCATATCAGTGAAAGCCTTCAAAAGTCAAAGTTCATGACGCATAAAGGCTTTCTGCAGCGTCTTCATCACCACAGGCTGCAGAATCAGGTACATGTGGCGGTCGGTTTGTTGTACTCAGCTGAGCTGGACGCTTTGATGTCTGGTGGCTGCTGATTGGCTGGATCGGTGCGTAATCTGGGATTAATTATCTGCAGTTTCACGTCACTGCTCGCCTTCCCGACTCCAAACCGAGGGAGCGGCAGCACATGACCATCAATCCTGCTGCTGACTCGCTCATCGGGGTTATCACACAGCACTGATGTAAGACATGCAGAGCTGCAAGAGGCAAGAAATGTCATTTTTGCATAATTCATCAAGCACTGCTCATTTTTCTGCTTCGCTGTGGAAACAAAGTAACCATGTACAGTGAAGGTGACAGCAGGCACAGCTTTCTTCCTCTGCTTCAGTTTTATGTTACAGATGTTATTGACCTCATGACCTCAAACTGGAGCTCCTGCTCTCTCCGATTATTTTATGATTAATATGCCACGAGGTGCAGTTAGTTTTGCACAGAAACAGCTGTTAGAAATGGCCTCCAAACAGCTGCTTCTACACTTTTATACTCGTTTCAGAGCCTGCACCTTTGCACTTTTGCATAAGTAATAAAGCTGAATCAGCCTTTTTAAATATGTGGCCTTCAGTGAGGGCTGTGTCCTTTTTCCACCTGTGCTGAGAGAATACAAATATGTATATGACAAGTTCATATTTATCTATGAACACCACCTGTACTACATTAATATGATTTTCACCTGTTATTCTCTGAGCAGCATACCCAGCTTACACAGTTAAGGAACTACTACGGTCATCCTAAAGACAGTAAACTGTAAATAAGTCTGTGATGACATTTGTAATATTTAGTGAGGGGGCAGTGCATAGAAACAGCTGCAGGGGGCGTGTCTGATGTGCTGAGCTGACACCGGGTGCGGGTGTGTCACAGGTGTCACGCTCTGTCACAGCGTAGCACAGCAGACCACCTCCCTCTCTGAGTGTAGATGATGTAAAGCATCTGCTTTTCTGCAGCTTATATAAATGTGGTGAAATTAGGCGTCTGCACGGTCACCTGCAGCGGGCTTCACTGTTGAAGCAGCAGCATAAAGCTTTCCTCTCACAAAAACTAACAGCAGAGAAAAGCGTCTTACACACCAAATGTTCGGTCTTTGCTGGTTTGTCAGGATCAGCTCCTCCAGAGCTGCTCCAGGTGAACTCTTCCACCTCTGAGCCCCTTCCTGTCTGCAGCAGGGGGTCGGCTCAGGTTCAGTGGCTTGAAGACAAAGGTATAGAGATAAGGCTGAGATAGACGTGTGCAGAGGAGGGATGGTGGGTGTATTGGAGAAAGGATGCAGAAGACCTCAGAGGAGGTTCACGGATGCAGTGACATCAAAAGGGTGCGGCTGACAGAAGAAGATGATTCCAGTTGAAAACAGCTGCTGCAGTCAAAGCCAAGAAGGAAAGCTGGTGAGAAAACTGCTGACTGTGAAGGAAGAACTCCTAATAGGAAGAGACGTCTGACAACATCACGCATCTCCTGTCTGCTGTGAGCAGAGTGAGGCGAAAGAGGAGCGTAGAGACAACCAGCAACACACAGGGCACAATACAAAAAGTAGAAATGCACAGAGAGAAGGTGTTGTTATATAGGGCAGGTCTCCTCCTGTAACCTCAGTGGCAGGTTTGTGCTGATAGACGGGGACTTCAGGGATCAACACTGGGTCTGAGTTAATGACGAAGGCACGAGAATCAAGGCTGTTGATTGGCAACACTGATGCACATCATCATCATCCAATGAGAGGAAACAGGAGGCTGTTTGTGACTGCTGGATCAGCTAATGTGTCCGTATTAGGGCTGCAGCTATCGATTATTTTAGTAATCGTTATTTGTATTCTATCAATTATTCCATCGATTACTCGAGTAATTGGATAAGCAATACTTTGTTCGTATTAACAGTTCATCTGCATATTTTAACTTCCGTACTGCAGTTTTTCCCTGTGTGAATCAATCAGGGTGGATGGAGCAGCTACAAAGTTCTCTGTTCTTCACTCACTGATCAGGTGGTTGATGAAGGACCTCCAGCTGTTTCCCAGTAGAAGGTTAATGGTGGTTACAGGGAGAAAAGCTTCTTTTGGAAGCTTCTTTCCATCTGAGCTCATGTCTCTGGCTCCGCCTCTTTGCACGTGTGCAGACAGACTGCTCGTCGAACAGCTGACTGCTGTTGTTGTATTAATCATGTTTATGTTGAAAAACTGGGGGCTGCCAGAGCGCAACGTTGTAATGATTTGTATTCACAAGCATTCTCCTAAACACGTTTCTACTGCAGGTCTATATTTAGTCACTGATCAGGGATTAAAGTATAAAAATATTTTGACGGGTCCTTCCGGTACCGGACGATCGCTAGTGCTAATGGCAGCATTCGCTAGTAAACTGCAGTTAAACTGGAAGCTGAAGTAGAGAAAAAGATAACAGCTGAAATTCTCAGCACAACACACAAACACGCAGAGAGCGGTGGAGGCGTGGAAACATGTCAGCGATCATCCAGTTTAAGTGTCAAAGGGAATCCGTCACAGCGGCGGAGAGTTTTTTTAGAAGCTAAGGTTTTTTTAAACGCCTGATACACACTCCAGATCAGTAGGTGGCAGTAATGCAGCTCTAAGCTGGTTTGATCTACCGCCATTAAACCCACAAGAAGAAAAAGACAACAACTATGGAGAACTGTGATGGTGCTGATGTGGGTGAAACGCTCCATTTACGCGGAGATACCTGAGCGCTGCAGAGTTTAAACGAAGCATCGAAGCAGCAAATTTGTGTCTGAGATTTTTTATAATCGAATTATTCGAGCCCTAGTTTATATCCTTAACTTCTTTCCCCTGGACGTATTTTAGAGCTCCAAACTTGTGGAGGTCCTGCAGTGCAGTTTATCAGCAGTGTATCCAGCTGTGCGAGGGTCCACTTGGGTCTGTGTTAGTGATGTGTGATACTGCACATTTTGGTATCAACACAGGGCCAGTATTGCTCATACCAATACCAACTTTTACCTACTTTTAACTTATACAGGCTGCTTATCGCGTATGAAAATATATTGATATTTTTAAAAACTGTATATATATATTATGGCCCAGCCGTAGTCTGAGTGAGGTGCAGCTCATCATCAGAGGCTGAACTGTGCCGTCTTTTCCTTCTTGATGGTTTCCATCTCGCTCTGACTGCAGCTGTAAGGACACTGATTCCAGCAGGATGTGTAAAAAGCATGTTGACAGACACACAAAGCTGGACAGCTTTTGTTCTGAGGGTTTGGAGAGAGTCTGTCTGTGTGTGTCTGCATCCATAGAAAGTCAGTGCAGATGTTGATCCTGCACTGACTGCTGCTCTTCAGCCTGTAGAAACCATCCTGTAGCTGCAGGAACAAATGCATCTTGTAAATGTTGCTCTGCTCAGGTTTCTGTTTGCTCTGCTTCTTTTTGTCAGGGATCAGATACTTTGTGTCCCAGCTGAGTAGCAGCAGGAGGAGGAGAGCCTGACGGAGCAGCAGAGGAACACTTTCAGCCATTTGGACTCAGCTCAGCCACTGCAGAGGAAACGATGAGCTCAACACAACAGGTGAGACAACAATCACTGTGACACAATTACTGAACCTGTGTGACTTTATCAGCTGCTGATGGTTTGCTTTATTATGGTCCCAATTAGCACTAAGTTAGAAAAAGACAAAACTCACAGAAGTTTATCAGGACACCTCAAAGCTGGTCACATAAGATTGAACTACTTTGGTACTCCGTCAGGTCCAGCAGGCTTCTTTGGGTTCACGGACCTCCAAACTTCATGTTCCTGCAGATTGAGAGTTGGGCACAGCAGGCTGGTGGAGGCATCTGTTGCAGACCCATTAACCTCAATGGTAAACTGACTGGTTCTTATAGAGTGCTTTTGTGCTCTAATTTGAGAGCTCAGTGAGCTTTATCCAACACATTTGGATTCACCCATTTGCACATTTACACTCCGATGAAAACGTCAGGGGGAACTTGGGGTCCACAGCCACCCCCCTGGGTGAAGAAGTGGTTCAGTGTTGATGGTATAGCCTTTGAAACTCTAATGTGTTATAGCCATTATCACATCCTGTGTCAATCATGGTCGTTCACCCTCTTTTTGTAAGCTTCCTTTATTCCCCAACCTAAAGGCAATGTTTTTTAACCCTTTAGCTCTGAATGCATCGGCCGTGGCACAACATACTTCAACAGGGCCGCTGTTCATGGACTTCCAGCAACAAATACCGTAATACCTCTATATGACTGTAAAGTGCAATTTCTGGGCTTTCAGGAACCATTTGAATTTTTTCGATAGGACAAACAGTCACAGAGTTACGGTTGAAGACCAGACGAGATCAAAGTTCCTTTGATCAGCGGCGATACGCTATGTGTTAACCAGCTGTTCCTGGCAGGAAACCGGCGCTTCAGCAATGATCGCCCAAAGTTCAAGGGTTAACCTCATTCATCTTTGATTGGAAACATCCTGATGCTGTGATATGATCAATACAATGCTCTACACGAAACAGTTCTCCAGGTGGAATTTAAAACTAGTAACTTTAATTTTCCTGACAGAATCTTGCTAAAGGCATGAATAAAGTTTAATGTAATCTAGTTTGAAGGTTCACTTTGTTCCACGGCTGCAGTTCACTCACTGCCTCTGCTTATGTCACTGCAGGACCAACATGCAGTGAGAAGTCAGCGCGCTCAGGAGGCCGACACACCTCACAGAAGGAAGGCAGAGGACATCTACAGGTGTGATGAATGCGGGAAGCCTTTTACTGCAAAGATTTTCCTAAAAAGACATCAAGTCATCCACACTGGAGAGAGTCCGTTCAGGTGTGAGCTCTGTGGGAAGTTTTTTTCCAAGGCTGGAAATTTGACGAGACACCAACTCATCCACAGCGGAGTTAAAGCGTTCAGATGTGATTTGTGTGGAAAGTCTTTCACTCAGAAGACTGACCTAAAAAGTCATCATCGCATCCACAGTGGCGTTAAAGCGTACCGTTGTGATCGCTGTGGGAAGTGTTTCACAAAGAAACAAAGCTTGGAAAATCATAAGCTCCTCCACAGCGGAGTGAGACCATACAGGTGTGATCAGTGTGGGAGGAGCTTCACTCGCAGGTACACCTTGAGGAATCATCAGGCCACCCACTCTGAGATTAAGGCGTACAGCTGTGACATCTGTGGGAAAACCTTCAGGCAGATGGGAACTCTGAATAAACACCAGCGCATTCACACGGGACACAATGTGTACTGCTGTGATCAGTGTGGCAAACGGTTTGTCACATACAACAACTTACACATCCACAAGTTTACCCACACCGAGGAGAGACCTTATAAATGTGAGCTGTGCGAAAAGGCTTTTAAAGATCCAGATTACCTGAAAGTACACCTGCAGATCCACAGCAGGAAGTGCAGTCAGTGTGAGGTATGTGTTTGTATTTTTATCTTTAGCCTAACCGTGACTTCAGAGGTGCTGCCGTTCACCGACTTCCAGCAACTATTAATATAATAACCCTATGTTGGGGTTTCTCAGCTTTCAGAAACCGTTTAGTAATTTTTTGATTGGACAAACCATCCCATAATTCCAGTAATTCAAAGATCAGCGGCAATACGCTCAGTATTAACCAGCTGCTCACAGCAGGTAAGGGCAGGTCACAGGTGCATCGGCAGCAATCACTGATGTTAAAAGGTTAAGCAGTTTTTTTTATTAAAATTATTTATTAATATTATTAATTAATATTAAGGGGGCCTTTAAAACTACTGACATTGAAACTTATTCCTCTGAACTCTGAGGTGTATGTTTTTCTGTCCCCACGTTATCTTTGCCTCACCTGGTTTCCTGTCCATGTGGGCGGAGCTGCATGATGAGGCACAGTGCTGAAGCCTCTCTTTGAGACTAAGGTGACCTAAACAGAAAGTTAACCTGAGCTTTTAAGAAGGGGCAGAAATGGAAGCATCAAAGCTGTTGAGCAAAAATAATGTTGAAAAAGTTATTTTGTTTTCTTGATTAAATTTCATTGTAGTTAAAAACTGAAATCGCCTCTGAAGGTACTGCTGTGTCCAAAATCCCTCACTGTGAAGTGTTTGTTGGTCCCACAGTTACTCCACAGCCGATGGTCACTGTCCACGCTTTGCACCCCATCAAGCGTTACATTTAGGGGGAAAAAAAATGGGTGGATAACATGAAAGAGATCATTTTAAAAATCTGTTTTTAGAAAAATGCATGTTGGTCTTTATATATGATCTGTCAGGATTAACTGACTTTAACGATGTCATTAAAAGTCACGTTGAGTAAAAAGCAGTGCCAAATTATTTATGATGATTTATGTCGACTTCCACATCAGAGTCACAGAAGCATTTTGAAACATGCAGGATTAAAGTGTTGAAGCAGTTCCCTGACCTTCACTGTCTTTGTGTCTTTGTATAGAAGCAGAATGACACAGATGGCTCCACTTCTCAGCCGTGTCATCGCTGTGGTGGTGGGAAAGCGTTTCGCTGTGACCTTTGTGGAAATAGTTTCAAGAAGAAAGCAGGCCTGATGCTGCATCAACGCAGACACTCTGGACACAGACTGAGCTACTGCAAAGAGTGTGGGAAAAGCTTCCCCATGCCAAGTGCTTTAAAACGCCATGAACTCATCCACAGTGGGGTTAAAAAGCACCTCTGTGACCAGTGTGGGTCATCCTTCATTACTGCAAGTGACTTGAAAAAGCATGAACGAGTCCACACAGGAGAGAAACCGTACCAGTGCAGACACTGTGAGAAGAGCTTCACGCACTCAATTAACCGTAACCGTCATGAATGCAGGCACACCGAGCAGACCCACAGCACTGACACAATCCCATCTCATAATCAAGCTGTGGACTCACTGTAACAACAAGCTTCACTCATATTTATTCTGTAACAAAAAAATTTGAACTTTTCTTAATTTTAATTTTAACAATAAAAAAACCCTCATTTCATGCCAGTTAATATTTGTGTTACTTTGGTCTAAGTGTGGCAGGCTGGGGGTAAATCTTTAAAACTGACAGTGATGAGGATGATGAAGAGAGCCTTGTTTGATCTTTAAGATCATAAATATTCACTTTTTCAGAATGAAAAAGCATGTTTTTGTTCTGCTTCCTTCCTTTGTTTTCCTTCACTGTCTTTTATTCTGTTTCTGTGATGTTTTAAGATAAGCTGTTCATGCAAACATGGATCCACAGGTACAATAAACTAACCTAAACCTGAAACCATCTGATCTATGAATATGACCACCAGAGCTGGCCCAAGTCTTGAAGGGGCAATAAGCAAAATTTGATTTGGGTCCGCCGTCATACCATTTCATTTTCCCCTGAACCTAACTGTTATTAATGCTGGGGGGTTAAAGTTGATTTTTAGGATGCATTGCTGTTTCAGCTTCATATACATAAGCCCACTGAAAAACAAAGTTTCAACTTTACATACGATGGGGCCTGATTATTCAAGACCTTGTATGTTAGGAGAAGGATTTTAAATTCTATTCTAGATTTAACAGGGAGCCAATGAAGAGAAGCCAATATGGGAGAAATCTGCTCTCTCTTTCTAGTCCCTGTCAGTACTCTAGCTGCAGCATTTTGGATCAGCTGAAGGCTTTTCAGGGAGCTTTTAGGACAGCCTGATAATAATGAATTACAGTAGTCCAGCCTAGAAGTAATAAATGCATGGATTAACTTTTCAGCATCAGTCTGAGAAAGGATGTTTCTAATTTTATAAATATTGCGCAGATGTAAAAAAGCCGTCCTACATATTTGTTTAATATGTGCATTGAAGGACATATCCTGGTCAAAAATGACTCCAAGATTTCTCACAGTGTTACTGGAGGCCAAAGTAATGCCATCCAGAGTAAGTATCTGGTTTGACACTGTGCTTCTAAGATTTGTGGGGCCGAGTACAAGAACTTCAGT
>JAMQGT020012529.1:0-125253 GCA_024447675.2 Pterophyllum scalare | reverse complement strand
AAACGGTCCAATAAAGGTGGGAGACAGTTTCCTGGACTCTGTTCGGAGTGGGACGTATCTAGTGGAGAGCCATACCTTTTGGCCTGGTTGATAGTTCGGGTGCTGGGGTCCGGTGGCGATCAGCCAGCCGCTTGTTCTGTTCTTTGGTCCTGAGGAGTGCAGCACGGGCGGCTCTCCAGACCCGTCGGCAGCGACGAAGATGGTGCTGGACGGAGGGGACAGACAGATCCTCCTCGATGGCCGGTAACAGAGGTGGCTGGAACCCCAAAGAGGCTTCGAAGGGGGACATGCCGGTGGCGCTGGAGGTCATGGAGTTGTGGGCGTATTCCACCCAGGCTAGTTGGGAGCTCCATGTGGACTGGTTGGTGGACGCCACACAGCGGAGAGCCGCTTCCAGCTCCTGGTTGGCCCGTTCTGCTTGGCCATTTGTCTGGGGATGAAAACCATAAAAGAGGCTCACCTGGGCGCCGAGGGCAGAGCAGAACCCCTTCCAAACCCGGGATGTGAACTGGGGCCCTCGATCAGAGACGATGTCCTCCGGGATCCCGTGTAAGCGAAACACGTTGTATGTTAGGAGCTGCGCAGTCTCCAGAGCAGAGGGCAGTTTGGGAAGTGCAATGAAGTGAGCAGCCTTGGAGAATCGGTCTATAATCGTTAGGATAGTAGTGTTACCGTTGGATGGAGGGAGGCCTGTCACAAAATCTAAGGCTATGTGGGACCAGGGCCGTTTTGGGGTAGGAAGGGGTCGTAGAGATCCCGAGGGAGGTGAGTTGGAGGTCTTGTTCTGCACGCAGGTGGCGCATGCTGTCACATATTCGCGAGCATCCTTGCCTAGGGTTGGCCACCAAAAGAACCGCTGCAGGAAGGAGATGGTTCGCTGGATTCCGGGGTGACAGGTGAATCTGGCGGTGTGAGCCCACTGCAAAACTTGAGCCCTGACCTGACTGGGGACGTAGAGGCGGTTGGGCGGTCCGTTGCCAGGGTCTGGGTCGGTCTGTTGGGCGGTTCGGATTAGTGACTCAATCTCCCAGGTGACTGAGCCCACAATACAGGAGGCGGGTAGGATGAATTCGGGCAGAGTGGGGTGCTCGGAGGAGGAGAATTGACGGGACAGGGCGTCAGGCTTGCCATTGCGGGAACCGGGTCTGTAAGAGATGGTAAAGTCAAAGCGAGCAAAGAACAAGGCCCACCTGGCCTGCCGGGCGTTCAGGCGCTTGGCGGACTGAAGGTAAGCCAGGTTCTTATGGTCGGTCCAGACAAGAAAGGGGTGAGTTGCCCCCTCAAGCCAATGCCTCCACTCCTCCAGGGCCAGCTTGATGGCTAGCAGCTCTCGGTCCCCCACATCATAGTTCCGTTCTGCAGGGGAGAGGCGGTGAGAGAAAAAGGCACAGGGCCGCATCTTACCTCCTGCTTGCTGGGAGAGCACTGCCCCCACTCCAGTGTCAGAAGCGTCGACCTCCACAATGAACGGTTCAGAGAGATCCGGTTGTATGAGAACAGGTGCCGAGGCGAAACGACCCTTTAGGACTTTGAATGCTGTGGCCGCTGGTGGGCTCCACTGGAAAGGAAGCTTGGGAGAGGTGAGGGAAGTCAGAGGTAGGGTTATTTTACTGAAGCCCTTGATGAAGCGTCGATAGAAGTTTGCAAACCCCAGAAACCTTTGCAGCTGTTTCCTGTCAGCTGGTTCGGGCCAATCCAGAACCGCCTTGACCTTGGCTGGGTCTGCCCTTATCTGCCCTCTCTCTATGATGAAACCCAGGAACGGAATCGATTCTACGTGGAACTCACATTTCTCGCCTTTTACGTACAGACGGTTCTCAAGGAGCCTCTGGAGGACCTGACGTACATGCCCGTGGTGTTCCTGCAATGATTTGGAAAAGATCAGAATATCATCGAGGTAAACGAAAACAAAGTGGTTGATGAAGTCGCAGAGAACATCATTGACCAGAGCCTGAAACACTGCGGGGGCGTTTGTTAGGCCAAAGGGCATGACCAGGTATTCGAAATGGCCGAGGTGCGTATTGAAGGCTGTCTTCCATTCGTCTCCTTCACGTATTCTCACCAGGTGGTAGGCGTTACGGAGGTCGAGCTTGGAAAAGACTGTCGCCCCCTGCAGGAGTTCAAAGGCAGAGGTTAGTAAGGGCAGAGGGTATTTATTCTTAACGGTGATCTTATTTAGCCCACGGAAGTCAATACACGGCCGGTGGGTTTTATCTTTTCTTTCCAACAAAGAAAAACCCCACGCCAAGGGGGGATGAGGAGGGTCTAATGAGGTCGGCTGTTCGAGCGTCCGTGATGTACTTTTCCATGGTGTCCCGCTCCGGTTTAGACAGACTGTAGAGGCGACTGGAGGGCAGAGGGGCTCCCGGCAGCAAGTCGATAGCGCAGTCATACGGACGGTGTGGGGGCAGAGAGAGAGCTAAATCCTTACTGAACACTTTGGCCAGGTCATGATATTCAGAAGGGATAGCCGTTAGATCAGGTGACACAGATTCAGAAGCAGAGAGAGAGGGCTCTACAGCTGGGATGGCTGATGTCAGACACTGCTGATGGCACCTGGCACTCCACCCCGAGATGTTATGATTGGCCCAATCAATGCTAGGATTATGTTTGTACAGCCAAGGGTAGCCGAGGATTATGGGAGTTTGAGGGGACTCAAAAAGATAGAGCGTAAGACGTTCAGAATGGTTGCCGGAGAGAGTGAGTGAAACCAACTGCGTTTTGTGAGTGATCACAGACAACTCGTCGCCGTTGAGGGCGGAGACCCGGAGGGGTTCGGGGAGTTTGAGTAGCGGCAATTCCAGTGCTAGGGCTAGGTCTCGGTCTACTAAGTTCTGTTCCGCTCCGGAGTCGATTAACGCCTGAACGGAGTGGCTCAAGTGTGGTAGGTTAAGTGTGGCAGGGAGAATCAATCTAGGTGGGGAGGAACAGTCATTGATCTTGCCCGCCAGTTGCCCCACCTTTACTGACGGGCCCGGCCTTTTGGCCGGACCGGGCAGGTGTCGATAAAGTGTCCCCTCTTTCCACAATACAAACACTCACCCTCCGCCAGCCTTCTTCTACGCTCCGCCGCTGTCAGCCGGGCCCGCCCGAGTTGCATGGGTTGCTCCTCCGGGCCGCCAGGTGCGGCGTCGTCTCCGCTGTCCTCTTCCGCGGTGCCCCTGCAACCCACCTGGAAGTACACGGCGAAAAGCAGGACGGGGGCTGTAGTCCCGGGGACGACGGCGCTCTCTCATGCTGTCGTCCAGGCGAATACACACCGAAATCACTGCCTCCAGTGATTCGGGCAGGTCTCTCGTGGCCAACTCATATTTCAACTCATCACAGAGGCAGTTCAAAAACACTCCACGGAGGGCCTTCTCCTCCCATCCCGCTTCCTCGGCCAAGATGCGGAAGTCCACGGAGAAGTCAGCGACGCGCCGCCTCCCCTGTCTCGCACTCATCAGCCTGTGCGCCGCCGCATCCGGGCTCGTTCCTTTAGCGAACACTCCTTTGAACTTCGACAGAAACTCAGCATATGACAGGTTAGGATTGGCCTGCAACACAACCTGCCCCCAGCCCAGGGCTCTGCCCCTTAGCAAATTGACCATGTTGCCTATCCTGGAGCTATCCGAGGCAAACGCCCTCGGCTGCTGTCTGAACACCAGCGAACACTGGGTAAGGAAACCGCCACACTTATCCAACTCACCGGAGAAGACTTCAGGCGTCGGTAAGGCTCTTTCGGTGGTGTCGGAGGGCGCAGGGAGGGCGGCGGCTCCGACCGCTGATGGAGACGCCGGAGGAGGCCGTGGAGAGGAAAGGGGGGGCATAGAGGAAACGGCGGTTTCCAGCATACCTCTGAGATCTGCCAGTTGCTGTGTGGTGGCTCCCAACTGGCTGCTTATCAGACGGAGCATATGTTCGTGCCGTTGAAGAGTTTCCTCCTGGATCGCCAACGTCCGGTTAACGGGGTCGGCGTCTGCTGAGTCCATCCTTGTGGCTGGGATCGTTCTGTCATGTAGGAGGTGCTGCGGACTCAAAAGCAGATGCAGAGGAATCGGTTTTAGTGCACAGTTTTATTTACAGTGATGAAAGGTAGCCGGGCAGGCGGGCTTGGGAATGGAGGGGAAAAGGGACTCCGGTGATGGAAGAGGTGACTAGGGCTCCAGGGGAGATCTGGTGAGCAGGCCGTGAGGTGGGCTTTGGGGGGAGACTGGGCTGCGGTCTCCGGGAAGACTTCCACTCGAACAGGGAGGAATCTGGACACAAAGCAAACACAGGTAAGTCACGACGGAGATAACAAGAGAGACTCACGGGATGATGGCCGAAACTAACTGGTTCACAGTCAACGATCCAGCGACGGGTGGAAGCCTGCTGCCCGCTTAAGTAGAGCTGGACAACAAGATGATCAGAAACAGGTGAGAGCAGCTGATCGAGGAGGGAGGAGACACCAGCCAAAACCGCGCCCACCAACATACAGCCACACAAAAGGGGGAGGAACAGGGGTAGGAAAAAAAGGGACATCACTGCCAGGGACCATGACACTCGCTCCATCCACCAACGTCACGTTGCACCACAGACTGTCCAGGAGTTGGCGGATGCTTTAGTCCAGGTCTGGGAGGAGATCCCTCAGGAGACCATCCGCCACCTCATCAGGAGCATGCCCAGGCATTGTAGGGAGGTCATACAGGCACGTGGAGGCCACACACAATACTGAGCCTCATTTTGACTTGTTTTAAGGACATTAAATCAAAGTTGGATCAGCCTGTAGTGTGTTTTTCCACTTTAATTTTGTGTGTGACTCCAAATCCAGGCCTCCATTGGTTAATAAATTTGATTTCCATTGATGATTTTTGTGTGATTTTGTTGTCAGCACATTCAACTTTGTACAGAACAAAGTATTCAGTGAGAATATTTCATTCATTCAGATCTAGGATGTGTTATTTGAGTGTTCCCTTTATTTTTTTGAGCAGTGTATATTTATTTGACCACTCCTAAGGATTTTGCTGTCTCTCTCCGATAGGTTTATTTTATTTTTTCAGTTTGATTTGAAGTCTCTTCACTAAGAAATGCATCAACATCTCTCTGGACCTCCTATTGAGAGTTCCAGCGAACAGCTACCAAATACAACTTCAGCACTTTGAGGAATAAATCTAGCGACAAAGTCGCTAAATTGGCAACACTGGCTACAGGATTTTCCAGGGTGCTGAGCCTGGCCTCCGAGGCTACAAACTAGCTACATTTGTTACAAATACTGTAACTACTAACAGGAAGTGATTTGATGTCGCAGCGAGAGCGCCACCTGCATCTCCAACAGTAATTTTCAGTCTGGTTCACTCTAAAGTTGCATCTTTTCTAAAATGCGTGTGCAATAAAGGTATCTTAAAGAAAGCACTTCTGAGTTGATTCAAATTTACAAGTTTATTTTTTAAAAAAAAGCATGCATTGTAAACATTGGAAAATATTGTACAAAGTTGAATTTTCTTCCCACAAAAAATAAATCATACACTTTTCAGAGTATTTACAATATGTTACAAGAAACTGTTGCTTTCAGCAAGTTCAACACAGTCGAAAAAACAATTTGGAAATGAAAGTACTTAAGTAGTATTCTCATACCCACATCCTGTTTTTGAGCTGTGCAGCTATCTATAGGGTATAGAGGCTTGGTTTTGGTTTTGAGCACCTGAATGTGTTGTAAGTGCTTTAATGTCTTCTCATGTATTTTAGGTCTCATGATCTTTAAATTTTAAAGTTGGATTTGCTACATTGATACAGTTGCTGAAATTCAAATTGATTAATGCTAGTCATATTCTGTGATTAGGACAAAAATGCATTCAAGTAAGAAGGATACATAATTTCACTTGTTATATTTTACAATCTGTTATGTGTACATTCATTCAGCCTCCATTTATTTTCTAATGCTTTTGTGCCAAGCAAATGAGCCAGGTTTATTGTCACCTTTGACATTGCCAAATGCACAGCCTGAAACTGTCCACCTCTTTACCAACACTTAACACTGAATAGGCACAAGGAGCATTTGGAAAGCGAATCACTGAGTGTTTGTCCCTGTCTCCTCCTCTTCAACTGATCGCTGGAGTCCAGGAATTAACTTGAAGATGTGTTTGCGGACACTGGCTTTCCTGCCTCTTCTGGGCAGGGTCCCAAACAAGGACGAGATCCTTGTTTCCTCCCAGGACGGAGACAGAGAGCTAGTGCTGCCGGCCAAACTGGAGCTGCTGGAGCGGCCGAGGGCTTGGTGATGATGGATGGAGCTCGATGAGCACCTCCCAGAGCTGTCCTGTGAAGGAAAGTCTTTGGAAAAGAAGCAGTTATCATCTGTGGTGCTGGCTGCACTGGTGGGACAGGGTGAGCTCACATCCCCAAACACACTGGCCTGGTCACTGTCATCTGTCATCACACTTCTGTAGCTGCTGTCACTGGAAAAACGTCGGCCAAAGCGGCTGACGGGGGAGCTCAAAATAGAAGGGGAGTCCATCAAGAGGTCGAGGCTGCTGTCATTTAAATTACCTGAAAACATAACAAAGTCCCAGTTAGCTGACAAGAAATTTGCATCAGGAAGTTTGTCATCGGCTTCATGTGTGTGCTTATTTCTCGGGGGAACGCCATCTGAATTATCTAGCTTTTATACATCAGTCCGCATCATAAATGGGGCGTACTTCAGAGAAATGAGAATGGCTGTGTGAAAGGAAGTGGTGTGGTCTGACAGCTGAGCAGAGCTTCTCACCTCGCATTAGACGCTTTTCCTGTAAAGTAAGGGCCTGCAGTTCCACCAATTTCTCACGTAGTGATTGCTGTATGGGCAAAAAAAACCAAACCAAAAACATCAGTTATACTTCCAGTAAAACTCTTTTATCTTATTCACTGAGACCATTTACCTACAAAGATATTTGCACACAGCGCCTGTGCACTGTATTTTTGAGAGGGAAATTTTGGAGTGTAGCCTGTTTAATTCAGCTGTGTAGCTGCAGGTCAATAGGTTTTGCTGGCATGTTTGAAGCTGCTACATGGCTTAGTGACAGCTGTTTTCAAACACTGGTTGGGATTAAGAGAGACTCACCTTAAGGAGGTTCATCCTCTTCTCCAGCTCTATCTGCTTCACTATATTCCCACAAACAGTCTCCAACCTGAATAATGTATGACACATAATTACACTCTGTTATAATACTATTATAAACTATTATGCTGTGGCGTTTTCATTGTTTCCTCTTATCATGTGTTTTGCTTTGTTTTAGCAGTATTTAGGAAGTTGTCACTGACATAACTCACTTTAGACAGTTGGTTGATTTTTTTATTAGCTCAAGCACGCACTGGTGAGATGACCCTTCAATGCTCAACCCGTTGACAGTGACAATAATGTCGCCTATAACAGATGAGGGGAAAAAAGGAACTGATTGGTTATGAGAACACAATATAGCAATAAATTGCATGTGTGCATCAGTGCGTGGGATTGCAGACGTTGGTGGTCAGGCATGTAGATATTCACGTATGTGGTAAGTGATATATCTGTTACTTGTCATACAACCCAAAGGCAACATCTATGTCTATGTGGGGCCTATATGGTAAGGAGGATGTGGGTGGTGTACCTGCGGTCAGGCCAGCACTCTCAGCTACACTGTCCTCGTTCACCTTGCAAACAAATGTGCACATTTCCACTGCAGTGCTGTTTTTCAGCTGCAGCCCGTAAGTCTGCAAAAAGAGACAGATCTGTCACAAAACAAGCCAAAACAACACTTTTCCCACAAAACATCATCTTCAGCACAGAGTGAGCAAACATTATCATCATTATTTTCTTCATCTTAATGTTTAAAATGTGTGGCTTACCTGAATTTCAAAACCAAATGTCTCATTGTCTTGCTTATCCAATATAATCGTGGTCCTGCGCAAAAGCACAGATATTTAACATCCATTTTTAACAAACTTAATTCTCTTTGCACGCACAAAAAGTCCAATCTTTTACATGTAGCAAAGCAAAGCACCGAAATCTGCTTCTCAGTCAGAAGGTGCACATCAATTCTGACCTATTTACCTTTGTGGGTCTGTGTAATCAACCAGTGAGTTGGAGTGAGTTGGCTTGGGCTGCAAAGGAGAAATGGAGAGTTCCTCTTTATAACAGCATAGCACATTCAGGTATTAAAAAACTTTCTAGAAACTTTAAAGGTAGTTTTGAATAACACTAAACATTGAAGCAATTAAAAATTCTTTGACTTGCCGCAGAAAGCTGCTTTGTTTGTTGGTGGTAAATTATGGTAATAGTGCAACAGATAAAATCTCATCTCTAATTGCACATTGTAAATCAGTTTTTAAGTTCTTTGATTCTGAGTATTGACTGATGTGAATATATATATATGTGTATATACATATTTATATAGAACTTGATATATTGTCTCACCTTGCAAACTTTGGGCTGCGAGCCAGTGTTTTGACGGTGCCGTTCACTGCTCCCCCTCAGCGAAGCTCGGTACCACAGAGAACTTTTCTTCTTTGGAGTATTATCCACAATGTAACTTTCCTGGCTCCCCTGGCGTTGAAGTCCATTCATATTCATGATGGAATACATGGTAGAATAGTCCTCAAAGTACCATCGTGTCCTGCTGCAGCTCTTCAGTGATTGTGTGGTCCTGCCCTGCTGTGCAGCCAAAAGCAAATGCATCAAGCGGAAATCCACATCATGTGATAGCTGTGGTAGACTCGCATCTGCAGATCAGTCTCACGTACCTTGTTTCCTGTTCACCTCTTTTAACTTTTTTCTCTCTCTTTTCTCGAGAAGTGCTGCTGTGCTGGTTTGAAAAAAAAAACCAGGAGAATGTTTAAGCAGTTCCTTTTTAATTCCCCTTCAAACAGTTCCCTATTGTTTTAGTAGTCTTTGCAATTTGATTTATGGTCTGTCAGAAATCAGCAATGCATGAGAAACCAGTCACCTCACCTCACCAGCAGCACCTGCTTCCAGCCTCTCTCACTCTCAGTTTCTCAGTGGGGTTAAGCCTGAGTCCTGTGCTCTGCCAAGCAGGGAGACTTGTCTTATGAGGCCAGACAAAAGGCTGATTTAGCTCAGGGCCAGTGTCATGCTTCCTAAACAGACAGCACGGGTCATTGGGCCGAAGGCATCAGACATGGTTGGATCAAAAGAAAAAAAAATCACACACACTCACTGGCTGACAGCAGTGCAGACAGTGGTTGATGCGTTAAAGAAAACAGAGCTATGGTGCACAAACTTTCTCTCTCTCCCACACCATTGCCTTCAAAAGTTATGCTGTTCAGCACAAAAAGGGAGGATATCATGTTTCACTTTATATAAAAGCTTAGTTGCTTCACACTCCAGTGAAAGCAGGGAAAAAATTTCAATACAGTGCAGTATATAAATCCGGTAAAGAGCAGACTGCCTCATAGCAATCCACTCTGCCCCACTGACCCTCAGGAGCACAATTTGCCAACAAACCACAAGACCGTCTGGACACCGATGTCCCATTTTACAGGACGTTGCAAATCCCCTTCCACATTTTTAATTTTTTTTACTTTTAGCACGCAAACATATTTGACAGCAGCCTAGACACTCTCTTGTTTACTTAAGGAGGTGACAGAAAACCACTGTAGAGCATTTGAAACAGAGGACAAAATATCAGCACAAATCCAACCCCAGATTTGAAATAAATACTACAGGTGTAATATTTTGAAATAATTTAAACACAGCCTGCTGCCTTAATCTTTTTGATACTGTTGACCATAACATTTTATTACAGAGATTAGAGCATGCCATAGGTATTAAAGGTACTACACTGCAGTGGTTTGAATCATATTTATCAAATAGACTCCAAATTGTTCATGTAAATCGGAAGTCGTCTTCACACACGAACCTTAATTATGGAGTTCCACAGGGTTCTGTGCTAGGTCCAATTTTATTTACATTGTACATGCTTCCCTTAGGCAATATTATTAGAAAGCATTGCATCAATTTTCATTGTTATGCAGATGATACTCAGCTTTATCTATCCATGAAGCCAGATGACACACATCAGTTAGTTAAACTGCAGGAATGTCTCAAAGACATAAAGGCCTGGATGACCTCTAATTTCCTGCTTCTAAATTCAGATATAACTGAAGTTCTTGTACTCGGCCCCACAAATATTAGAAACATGGTGTCAAACCAGACACTTACTCTGGATGGCATTACTTTGGCCTCCAGTAACACTGTGAGAAATCTTGGAGTCATTTTTGACCAGGATATGTCCTTCAATGCACATATTAAACAAATATGTAGGACTGCTTTTTAACATTTGCGCAATATTTATAAAATTAGAAACATCTTGTCTCAGACTGATGCTGAAAAGTTAATCCATGCATTTATTACTTCTAGGCTGGTCTATTGTAATTCATTATTATCAGGTTGTCCTAAAAGCTCCCTGAAAAGCCTGCAGCTGATCCAAAATGCTGCAGCTAGAGTACTGACAGGGACTAGAAAGAGAGAGCAGATTTCTCCCATATTGGCTTCTCTGTTAAATCTAGAGTAGAATTTAAAATAATTCTCCTAGCATACAAGGTCTTGAATAATCAGGCCCAATCTTATCTCAAAGACCTCATAGTACCGTATCACCCCAATAGAGCACTTCATTCTCAGACTGCTGGCTTACTTGTGGTTCCTAGGATATTTAAAAGTAGAATGGGAGGCAGAGCCTTCAGCTTTCATGCCCCTCTTCTGTGGAACCAGCTCCCATTTTCAAGATTAGGCTTAAGACTTTCCTTTTTGATCAAGCTTATGGTTAGGGCTGGATCAAATGACCCTGAACCACCCCTTAGTTATGCTGCTATAGGCCTAGGCTGCTGAGGGGGTCCCATAATGCAATGTTTCTTCTCATTCACCTTTATTTACTTGTTTATACTTCACTCTGTATTTAATCATTATTATTAAGCTCTGCCTCTCTTCCACAGCATGTCTTTTGTCCTGTCTCTCTCCCCTCAGCCCCAACCGGTTGCAGCAGATGACTGCCCCTCCCTGAGCCTGGTTCTGCTGGAGGTTTCTTCCTGTTAAAAGGGGGTTTTTCCTTCCCACCGTCGCCAAGTGCTTGCTCATAGGGGGTCGTTTTGACTGTTGGGTATTCTCTGTGTTATTGTAGGGTCTTTACCCACAATACAAAGCGCCTTGAGGCGACTGTTTGTTGTGATTTGGCGCTATATAAATAAAATTGAATTGAATTGAATTAATACTGGGCTCCTTTCAATACATAAATTGAAAATAATTGCATCACTGAAGTAATATGTGAGAAATTTGCTCAAGTGGATCTTTTGTACAATGCTGTGCAAAAGCCTTGCATTACCCCTCATTCCTTTATATTTTGCTTCCAAGGAGCTGGACTATATCGACAGGCCCTTCACATGCAATACCATCTGGAAAATATCTGTTTGGCAACAGCTTCATTTTTCAGCATGACCGTGAACCCAAACACACAGTCAATGCAGTAAGATCACCGAAAGAACACTGTCAGTCAGTGGATTGGCCTCCCCAGAGCCAGGACTTCAACAATATTGAAGCAGTGTGGGATTATTTTGGCAGAGAATGGAACAAAACAGAGCTGGCATCCAAAGAAGAGCTTTGAATGTCCTCCAAGAAGCCTGGAGAACTATTCCTGAAGACTAATCAAAGAAATTACAAGAAAACTTGCCTAAGAGAGTTCAGGCTGTGTTGAAGAATAAAGATGGTCATAGCAAATATTAACTTTCATGCCATTTATGTTTGGGCATGTTCCAATAAATTGTTGCAACTATTTCTCATTTTCCTAGCAAAATAGAAAGCAATGAGAGGTGGCTCAAGAATTTTGCACAGTACTGTAAGTGGCTAAAGCACTTTTAAAACCTAACTTTTAAATAAATGCAAGTTTATGTCCTCTCCATAGAAAGCAAGTGACACTGTGTGACCTCGTCCTACGTGACAGGCTTCACTGTAAAAATTTGTGAAAGCATCACACAGAAAAAGGCACTGACTCATCTGTGTAGCGCTGATGGCTTCAGTGTCAGCGCTTTCTCTAACGGACATTGTCTGCGTGCACAGAGAGAGCGGCAGAACAGAAACACAGTTGAGTCATGTCACTTAAAGCGCGAATGGGAAGACGATAAGAAAAAAAAAATTATGTTTCAGATAAGACGCTCCGGGAAATTCTGCCCCACGGTCTGCAATTTGCACAGTTCTGCTCAGTCATTTCTTTCAAAATTACCCTTGAGATGTGGGGAGGGAAACATCCCATTTCTCTCTCAAAGAAATGAAAGGTGTGTAGTCAGTGAAAAAGTTTTATTGACCCACTGATATCATATTTATATATATAATAAATAGTGCAAAAGAAACGACACAATGCAATAGGAGGAAGTAGCACAAAACAGTTTTACATACATTAAACATGTACATTTAAATGAGTAAATCAGGAGTAGGTCTTATTTTATTGAAAATACATCTGCTTTTGTTTATATATTATATTAAGCTATGTCATATCCAATATGTTATTAAAAAGAGACCGGTCAGAAATTGCACATGGTGATCACTCCTCTTTGGAATGAGATGTTTTGCTATCTGCTTTCTGTCTTTTTATTCTTTTATGCTTCTTTAAAAAGCAGATAAGACACAATAGAGCACATATAAGATACCTATAGGCATAGGTATACACACACACACACATTTATTTTCAGTATTTCTTCTTTTCAGTAATTAAAGGACAAATGTACCTCATAATTTCACAGAAAGAAAAATCTGAAGAGTTGCACATGAACTGATATTTGCCAAGAGAGCAACAGCCTGCTGTCTGCAGCTTATTTTCAGAGGCAACACCGCTGATGCTACATACCATTCAGTAATTCTGACACATAAGTACTTTCATACTGCAAAATAGGCCAATACTGATATCAAGCCGAGATACTAAAGCATGTCACTTTGCCTGTGAAACTAAAAACACGAACACGTGGACAGGATGTTGGGCTGGCGATGAATGAAAAGCCTCGGCATGTTTTTTTATCCAAAGCACCAGTTTCACAGTTTCACAAACACAGCACTGATTATTCAGATGGTTTGAATGAGTCACGTCACATGATTTAAAACACACACACACACACACACACAGGCATATCTGCACATGTATTGCTGTGGTTCATACAAGCACAAAATGGTGTGCAGGTTCATCTCCCTGCACTTCCCCTAAATTTGTTTATGTCAAGGCTCTGTAGGCCATGTTGGAGAGTGGTATTAGTGATCCTAATGTGTACCCATATTCAGGCTGTGCTCTCCTTATGTGATGTCTCAAAGTGATTTAGTCCAAATGTTACAATTTGAACACAGCATTGTGCTGTTTTACGTTTGCTCTTTTGCCAGACTTTTTACATTTCTTTGTGTGCATGTGCCTCATACACGACAAAGCCTAATGCAAAAATGAGTCAGGTTAATGAGGTGTAAAAAAAATATATATTTGTTGCCCTAAAAAAACAACATTCTGAAGCAATGTTAGACAATGTTAAGACAAAGACCATTTTACGTTTATCAGAGAATGGCTCATTTCAGTTGAGCAACAGAAAGCTTTAATATGCAAAAAAATAGAGTAGACATTTATAGCTTTAGTTATCTTTATATTAAGAATAATATGTATCTGTAGATATTTTTATGGCTAATCAAACACTGCCAGAAAAATTTCTTTGTCAGGATAAACTTACATAAGGTCGAGTTGTATTCTGCACTCTGAAATACTCACTTCACCTAGTGACTATGGGTACCAGTAGATGAAAAGTCCAGCAGTCCATTAGATTAGTTATCCAGTTGCTATAAAGGTATGTGGACCAGTTTTTGTTTTGTTTTTTAGATAGATATTAAAGATTCTTTTAGTTTCAGGTTTGGTAGCTCGTAACAAACCCTTTGTGTACATGAGTATCGGTCAAGCAGAAGCGCTTCAGATTAGTAGGGAAAGTGTGTGTGTGTGTGTCATTAAAAAAACAGTCAAACCAGCTTTTTGTTTTTTGTTTTTTTTAACCCAATATCCTTCCATGATTGTCATCTAGCACACTACCTACCCAGTAATACTGTAATGGCTACAAGATATGGCACAAATAACAATGTGCAACTTCAAGCTTTGGGCACTTATGATACTGAGGTAGCAAAATAATCTATTTATACATTAAACACTACTTATTTCAAATGGCTGTTCCTACAAAAAAGGTTTAGCTGTTTGGTTAAAATGTTGCCTCACAAGGTGTCTAAGTGCAAAGCTTTCAAAGACGACTCCTACAATACGTTGACACCAGCGACGGCACGATGAAGCTCTCCGACGGTGTGGTTGCGTCCTAAACTGGGCAGCCTCGGGGAGTGAGGGAGGTCCATTATTTTACACCAGCGCCAGCACCGGTGCTGATCTGCAGGGCAACAACTCAAACTAATCTTTGATGTCCTTGATAGCAGATAGCTGAGACAAGGTTTTCTTGACACGCAGAGCTGTCAGTCGCGCCGAAGAATTGGCATACCAGCACTCTCTCATCAGCTTGCCCATCACACGCAGAGCCTGGTGTAGCAACAAGTACAAAAGCCAGAAAATCAGACGACAGGCTCCAGTGTATACTTAAATAACAAATATTAAACATCTGATGTGCACAGTTTCAACAGGTGAGGCCTAACCTCTGACTGATTCTGTACAAATGTCTTAGAGTAGTAATAGCTCTTGGTGGCCAAAAGTAAATACAATGGTGTGTCAGAATAACGCCCAATTCTCTTCTGTCAGGAAGTGGTTTAAAATGAAATGAGATCTGAGACCAAAAAGTCTCAGACCTCACCCTGTTCTGTCAATCATTCCTAACCCATTACCCGAGGGCCTGAAGTTAACAAGTGTCGTGTGTGTCATCCCTCCAGTGCTGTCCTGACTTTTAAAATCTCACATTTTCTGCCCACATTTAAAAGCGTTTGAGAGTATTTCAACTTTCATACAGCTTATTTTTGTAGCACAAAAACCCCCAAAAACAGTCCATCAGGCAAGTTTTAAATAACATTCCAGGAAAATCAAATTTATTATGATGACCACGTGAAGAGATTAATATGCTTCTGCTTCACACCGTTTCCACTCTGAGGAATAAAGAAATCTCTTTTAAGTTGGGATACTTGTGATACTACTCTGTGTTGTAAACAGGAAAAAATATGGTAATGGTAAAGCTATTTATCTATAGATAAGGAGACTCAGTAAGGTCAGCTCAGTTTTATCTTAAAGAAAGCTGCAGATGGTTATATATGCCTTTATCTCCTCTAGATTAGATTATTGCATTTCATTATACGCTTGCCTGAGCCAACAACGTTTACACAAACTACAGTTTGTACTTCTTACTAAAACCAAAATAAGAGAAAACATCACTCCTATTTTAGCTTCCTTTCACTGGCTACCTATTAAGGCACGCTCTGGGCTCACGCCAAAGTGGCTTTCAGATCTCCTGACACCATAACTGAGGACCTCAGCCAAGGTTCTGCTGGTCATCCCACAATCTAAGCTGAGAACCAATTTAATTTACCTGTTTTCTTAATTTTTATTTTCTTTATTCCTTGCTTTTAATCTCCCTGTGTTGCCAGTATTCCTATACCTTATGTTCCACCTTTATATCTTCTCAAATGCTTTATTTGCTGTTTGTTTCTTATCTTGTGAACCACTTTGTACCTTTGTTTTTGAAAGGTGCTCAATACATAAATTCTACTTTCGGCTGCACCGGTTGGCCTTCCTGACGTGAGCCCAAAGGGATTTGTGTCTCCTGTGGTAAAAGTAATTGTCAAAAATGAAAAAGAGAGAACTTGAGAGAGATCATCGCAACCTTTCTCATGACTCTCCACTATTTAGCGAGCTCTTTATTTCACCCTCCTCACCATAAAAAACAGTTTTAAAACATGCTCATGCGTAATATAGCTGTTCTGTATGTGACAGTAAAGTTTCCTATGCAGTTAGTGGCTAGTTGTTCAGTGATACTCAGTTTGCTTTTACTTCCAAATTAAGGGGTTTACATGTTAAACTGTTGTGCCAGCTTTCTACCCCACTGCAGTTTATGCCACCATGATCGCACCACAATGTTTTCATAACCGGCAGAACAATGAGCAGAACTACAAAATACTTCCATTAATAATAAATTAGTGTCACAGTATCTTTGGTAGCTATCTCACATGGTGATGCATCAGGTTTCTGTCTCACCTCGCAGCTCTGCCACTGATTGGGTATGCTGGGTCTGAGTTTCTGATCACAGACTACCTTCCTCATGTCCTCAATAGATGGATCTGAAGGCACCATGTCATAATAAGGCAGCTGGAAATCCTCATGAAGTCCTGTGAAAATAGCAAAACGCATTTTGTTTATTGTCAGGGTTCACCAGGTTTATGAACAACACGACTAACTATGTACAGTGTCCTGTGAAATATAAGCGAGGGGCTAAATAAAAAGATGCATAAGCCTCTGAGTGATACTGGGAGAATTACAGTTTCATGATTGGTGTCATGTATGCTCTGTTACTGCAGGAGTGCATGCTTTTCCTTTTTTTCTCTCTCATTATATACTGTGGTAATGGTGGATGATCGTATTAAACATGGCAGTGGATGTGCATGTAATCCTTGTGAGCCACAAGTTTGGGCCTTTCTTAATTATATTAATAAGAGAGGATATCCTTAATATGGTTTGTCAGATACACAGCTCTGACAGTGAGCACCGGAACGCCCCACTTGCTTTTCAAGCCTTCTGTTTACAAGAGGCAGCCAATCAGAGGTAAGTTGGGATAAAGGAAGAGGAGCTACAACGGCACTGCACTGCGGGGCTGCAACAAGAGTCAGTATAAAATAAGTTGTTTTTTGTTTTTTTTAAACTATGTATTATGCAAAGTGACTCTTCCAGTCTCCCAACCTAAATAAAACATTGCTTTGGGATTTTGCATAAAACTAGTGGGAGGGTGTATGTGTGTGTGTGTGTGTGCAGTTTGAAATACCCCTATCGGAGCATCTTCTGGCCAGTTCCCAGAACACCAGGCCTAATGAATAGATATCTGCCCGCTTGAATGATTCAAAGGTGTTTATATTGATTGTCTCATCCAGGATTTCTGGAGCCATGTACCTGCAGAGGACAGAGTGATTAAGGTCTAATGAAATAAAAAAAGCCCGGTACATCTCTTCCAGTGTATACATAATCAATCTGTTTGTGTGGGTTGGCTGCCAGACTTTCCCCCCCCCCAAGTTCTAAAAATTTCAAACCACAGGCCATCATTAAAAGCTGCAGAATATATAAGCCGCAGTAAATTTATCCCTCTTATTTTTTTAAAGGTAGCAGAGATTCACGTGCTGCTCTCACAGGAAAGTTTTCCCACTATTTTTTAGGATAAATATATTAAAAGAAAACGCACAGGACTCGCTCACTCAAAAGTTCACCACCACTAGGAGTCGCCAAAGTCTAAACATTTGAGCTGCATAAAAAAAAAAAATAAAAAAAAACCTACATTTGTTTTTGTGCTACTTCAAGTTGCATCAGTTCTGTTTGCTCTCTTGCACCAAATTAGCTGAGGTTTGGTGACTTTTGTTCAGCATTTTTTTCCAAACAGGCTGTGTGCACCGTGTACAAAGACTTTAGCAGACCCGGATAATCTAAAGAATCAGTCAGGCAATAAAGCTGTCCTTCTTAACACAAGTGCTGCTGCAGTTTTGACCTTTTCAGACTTCCTCCTTTCCTCCATGCACCTTGGAAGTAGGTGGAGCTGTGCCAGAAACTCCTACTCTGCTTGTGCACTGGGTACACATGTGGCTAATATTACTCTCTAATAAACAAGGCAAATTATTTCTGGAATCTCTAGTGGGTCTGGATGTGCATGACACATGGAAAACCATGTTTGCGATTAAAGGTTCTGCTTTTCTTGCAGAAACCAGCACCAAAGATGCTGACTTCCTCTTTATGTTTACAGGCCAATTAATAGAATTAATTCAAAGCACACTGACATGAGAGAACAACTCGGCCTGATGAATAACATTTAAAGTGCATGGAAGCATGTCAAATAAACCGAGCGCTTCAGTTTAATTTCACTTTTATTTTTTTGTTTACTGTGATGTGATATAAATCCAACCTCTTAGTTCCCACTCTGTGGTTAGATGGTATGTCTATGGTGTTTGTGCTGGAGTCGAGTTTCACGGCCAAACCCAAATCTGCAATCACCGCTGTCCCATTCTTCTTCACTAAGACATTTTTAGACTTTAGGTCTCTGTGAGCAATGGCAGGCTTCCCTAGAAGCAAGAAGGTAACAATTAAGGTTATACTGTAAGCCCCAAAAATGTTCTTTATATTACAACAAATATTTTTGGTCTTTCAGAGATGGATGGAAGTGAGGATAATTTTCCAGGCTTAATGTTATAAATTATCCTCTTATCTTATCACAGCGGGTTTTGCTGTGCTGCTACACTGTAGTGCTGAGTTGATTAGCCAATTAATTGCGCAAGCAAATAGTTCTAAGACATTCAGCCTTTACATCATGAAAAATAAACAAATCCCAAGCAGTTTCAGTTTCTCCAGAGGTTTTGATAAATAAAGATGTCACACTGAGATCTGGGAAACTCATCTCAAAATATCAGCTAACAGTTATTAACAAAGAAACTGTGTGAAACTTTAGCCTTTGAGCTTCTCTGATAGGATTTCACTGTCCTAGAATTCAAGTTCCTTATTTACTAAGTATATTCATACCCTGTGTGCCAATGATTTCCATGTGGAGATGTGCCAGCCCACTGGCTATGGACAGAGCAAGAATAATCATGCCTTCCACTGAGACGGTGTGCCTATTCAGGTAATCATACAGGGAGCCATGCTCATGGTACTCTGACACCAACCAGAGCTGAGTCCATGAGCCGTTATCTGCAGAAAGCAGCAAATGATAAAGTTGTACGTTGGCACATTTATTTCATAACTTCATTTGCAATTAAATTCGGTTTAAGTATTTAGTTGCAACACCTTTGTTATCAGCAGCAATAAAGCCCAGGATGTTTTCGTGCCTGAGCATGACAGTCTGATAAATCTCAGCTTCACGGAACCACGATCGCTCGTCCCTGGAGGAGAAGATCTTAACTGCCACATCCTCTCCCCTCCACTTGCCCCGCCACACCTCACCATATCGACCTTTTCCGATGGTCTCCTGCAGGACAATGGTTCGAGCTATGGTTCGCTGGACCAGCAGTGGCAGTCCTGCAAGACGTAAACAGAAAGAGAAGAGAAGGGGTTTAGTCTCAACGCATCACAGTCGGAAGAATCGACAAAATGTGTTCCCGATGTGCATGTGCAACCACTGGATTTTACTTGTACTAAAAGGCAAAAGAGATAATTATCATAAACCAGGTGATCAGTAACTGTATGACAAATGGGAGTAGCTCTCTCACCTGATCCTGAACCTGAGGTGCTCATGTCATAGATCAGATCTTTGAGGCTTTTGTCAGGTGACATTAGCATCTGATCATCCAGAGGCTCCTCCGGGTCCTGCTTGTGGGCTCGCCTGTAGGCACAACGGTGGCCCTGCACAACGAACACACCCAGCAGGATCCCTACACACAGCAGGCAGGAGGGTACCAGGATCACCACAATGAGCTGCAGTCTGCTCCAGCCAGGTTCTTCGGACGGTCTCGCTGTACAACAACATAGTCAATATTATTAAAATGTAGTTATTTTCTAATATGCTTATCTCTTTTTTCTTTTTTTTTAGATTCAAAAATCAATAGAATGGGGGAGAATTGCAGTTGTGTTTAATGTGTCTAAGATCCTTGCTGTATCTGCTGCACACCCTGGTGGTTACTAAGAAATATGGCAACAGTGTGGGATGATAATTGACACAATTCAACACAGCTTGCTCAGACATTTAGAAAAGCTCAACAAAATGAAGACATCACTTAGTCTGCAGTCCTAAACATTAGAGAGATGAAAATTGTACATTTGGCAGATGCAGGGTTTTCTTGTTTTTTCCAGAGTGCCTGAAAATTTCATCACTGCCTGTCATTGTCATTAATTAAAGGGAATACAGATACTGAATCTTTTAGTGCCAACAAGCTTTTACTCCTCAAAAATACGTGACACGCACTAATCAACAACAGGTGCACCCTGAGACCTTGCAATAAAAACGTGGGCTTGGAAAAACAATTTAACCTGACATTTCTGTCTCTGACCTTCATTCTGTCTGTGGGTGGCCAGAGGAAACCTGGACACAAACAAAATAGGTGAGCGGGTGGACACTGTGATAATATGAGATTTAGAGGCATGCTGGCAAAATAATGCACAGTCAGTGTTGTATTACTACTGTGACCCAGCGCTAAAATGAAATGTTTGGTTTGGGGAAATAAAGAGGGACAATTCTGTAATGATTATTTGGCTAACTGCAGGAATGATTGCAAGAACTATAACTCTAATTGTTTCAACATATATGGGCACATGTGAGAATTTTAAGAAATAAAATCTAAACCTATGTCCCCAAAGGATAAAATGTCCTCACCAGGACATCCTAAAATATCTGCAGATGGCCCAATGTGCAAAGCAACACATTGTGAACTAAACCACAGTTTCTTAAGACATCTTTAGCCTTTTACCTAAATACAGATCCTGCCATGTGTCCAACTGGAGCTCAGCAAACATGGTGCAAAAACAAGACCTTACTCTCCACTTTTTCCTAAGACCTTCTACACACTCTTTTTGTTCACTCTTAGGTGCACTCGGTGCATCTCCGCAGTCATCTCTTCTTTTAAACTGTTTACTACAGTTAAGAGAGGTTTGGAAATTGGGTACAAAGGCTTAATCATTTTTATCAAAAAACATCAATCACTCTAAAGCATATCAACAGTCACTTTGACAGCTTAGTGAAAACCACTAAAATCATTAGTTCCACGCTTACACCGTCCCTCAGGTCACCAATTTGGAATAACTCAGACCTTATAATTAATAAAAGTACATTCAATTGAACAAAATAATTTCCTAAATGATCATACTGTATAGCTCTAGAAAAACTGTCAGCCTCCCTTATAAAAAAGAAAAGCATTGAATTTAACTGGGCTTCGTCATTAGCTTAGCAACAAATTAACCCATGATGTTGCCTGATTCTCAGTACCCAAGCATCATGCCCATATACACCATATTTAGCATAATTATTTTAATTACCTTTAATCTTTACTTGTATCTCTAATTTCTTTGATTACATTTTGCTTAGTTTATTACTACAAGTGATAGATAGATTCTAACACATTAATCACTATATTTTATCTGTAACTAAATGATGTAAGAATTATTATTGTTATTATTTTTAATATATATATATATATATATATATATATATATATATATATATATATATATATATATATATATATATATATATATGCTTGTGTATGTATATGTGTGTATGTGGATATACACCGATCATGCATAAAATTATGACCAATGACTGGTGAAGTGGATAATGCTGGTTATCTCATCATCATGGCAACTATTAGCGGGTGGGGATATATTAGGGAGCCAGTGAATTTTTCATCCTCAAAATTGAGGTGCTGTAACATATTTGTTTTTTTTACATACTTGTTTTCACATGTGCAAGCATGTATACAAAGGTACATATGTATGTATATATGTATACAGTACCAGTCAAATGTTTGGACATGCCCGCTACTCATAGGAATGGGTGTGAGTGTGAGTGAGTGTGTGTGTGTGTGTATGTAAATATATATATATATATATATATATATATATATATATATATATATATATATATATGGCGCATTATATTGTAAGGTAAAGACCCTATAATAATTGCAGAGAAAAACCAACAGTCAAAACGACCCCCTATGAGCGAGCACCTGGCGACAGTGGGAAGGAAAAAATCCCTTTTAACAGGAAGAAACCTCTGGCAGAATCAGGCTCAAGGAGGGGCAGTCATCTGCCACAAGCGGTTGGGGCTGAGGGGAAAACATATATGTGTATATATTATCTCTCTATACCCAACTATCTATCCCCCTTCTGTCCTATTGTTTTCAGCTTTTCCTGTTTTCCTTGTTTTATGTCCTTGTCCTGTGCGATTCCTGATTTGTTAAAAACAATATATAAAAACAAAAAACTCTACACCGCTCCCGCAGTCATGATTGTTGCAGGATCAAAACACTGACGAAAGCTGTTAGAGTTTTTATTCTTACATAGCTCAAATAGTTTTATGGGTACCATTATGCTTTCTAAAGTGATCAAAATATGTTGTTTTTGTTGCCCTCACTATAAAAAATGTTATGCTTAAAAACAAAGGGGGGGGGGTTACAAAGAAACACCAAAACATTCCTTTGCCATGTATTGAAAGATGCTAAGCTAAATCTAATTGTACAGCCATGCAAACCACTAAACACCACCTAGAGCTTAAAATGTCTGTGTATAGAAATGCACAGAAGTCACAGCAAGGTCGTGAATTCTTTATGTAAAAAAAACCCTGCAGCTAAATGGATGAGCTCAGATGCTGATACGTATCAAAGCAATGGAACAGATTGATTGTGGTGTCCTCATTCACAGTCAGCACCATTGCAGCCTCAGGGTACTGCCCCAACCTCTCTCATTAACAGTCTGCAGCATCAGATGCTTCAGCACGAAAAGTATGACTATGACCATATATTAATTTTATTTATAATTTACTATCTATACCTTTCAAAATAATGTGTGCAAGTCAGAAACAATCATTAAATTAATCCATTAGTAAATCAGCTGTTAATCTGCAATATTTTTAATAAGGAACAAACCATTTTATTAATTTTTTAGCCAGCTGTATATACAAAGGTGTGAATAATCCTCTTCTGCTGTAAGGCCAACTTCCACCCAGCAGACCCATGAGAGGCTTTTGGGATGCATGCCTGACAAAGTATTTATTTATAAATCAGGAGAGGGAGGGGGAGGATCACTAACTGACGTCCCATAGCCTCTGCCAGATTTGTTATGTCATAGGATCTAGAAGGATCAGCATCCACCTCGTCTAGCCGGGACCAGAATGAGTGGGAAATCCCACACAGATTGAGTTGGTGTTGCTGCTGAGTGAATACTACTAAAGCAGCATAACATTTAAAGACTGTCTGAGGGGATGAATTTTTCCTCTATTTCAGTTTTTTTTGTGTGTGTGTGTGTGTGTGTGTGTGTCTATTTGTTCTCTGATAGTTCGCAAACTGTTTATATTTAAATCCATCCATTTTTATGTCTGGTATCACAGCCGCTGCAGGACGGGGTACACCCCAGACAGGTCGCCAGTCGCAGGGCTAACCCAGTCTGTCATAAGAACTGCTAACTTAGAATCACAGGCTATCCTAACATACATGTCTTTGGAAAATGGCAGGAAGCAGTAGTGTCCAGAATAAACCCACATGGGCACACATGCAGACTGCACACAGAGAGGCCCCAGCCAACCCGGAGGTCTAACCACAGTACTGCCACATTACCACACTGTTCACTGTTTATATTTCTGTATTATTTCTGCTTGTTTTTAGGGTGAATATGTCTACTGAAAAATGCAACAAAACAAAGTAGAGACAAGAAGAGACGGTGGCCTAAGGCCCGTCACATCATGTAGGCTGTACCTGGGTATAGGTGCAGAGTCTCGTTGTTGCAGAAGTCAGTAAAGCAACAGTTCCTCTTGGAGACATTTCTGGAGCTGTAGCAGAAGACCTGGCCCTTCATCTCAGAGGGAGACAGACAGGACTTCACTGTCTCCTCTTTGCCGTCAATCAGCATCACAGAGTTCCAGCAGGCCCCGTCTGCAGCTGTCTCACAGGTGTGGTTGGCACACAGCTGGCACACACACTTCAAACCTGGAAGACATTGAGATCAGGTGACTTTTGTCTTCAGACACATTCCTTCTGACACTTCTATAGCCGACACTAGTTAATTAACTGATCTGTAAGTGACTGAGAGGGGGAAAAAAACATATCGGCTAGCACGACCAATGGTCTTTAACTCTTCAGTAGCAAGATGCTCCTGTTACATAATGAGGTTTATGCTCTTAAATGGCTGGAGGTGGAGGAACCAGATTAATGCCTCTTAGTTTAACACCCACATAATCTTGTGTTCTACTTGGAGCTGTTGTCATGCTTTGTTCCATAAACTACTGAGTGTCTAATAAGAAGGACTGCACACTGTCTGCTCACAAGAAAAGCCCCCAAATAACCACAAATATTGCAAATTATTTAATAAGTGTGATTTTTATGGCAACTTCAGTTTTTAAGTTAAAGATCTTCACATGCTGCAAACATGCATGAAAATGCAGCGCACAAGGCAAAAACAGAGTTTGTACAATTCTAATGAGCAGGAAAGTTAATATTTGGTATGATCACCTTTATTCTTCAGGACAGCCTGAACTCAGGAGAGCCTCCACTGTGTTTTACGCATGTAGACACTCACTGTTGTAGCTCTCTCCTGACCTCCTCCATACATACAGACAGTTTGAACCAAACATTTCAAATTTGGATTTATCACAAGGTCTGGACTGAAGATGAGTGAAAAAGCAGCCAATGTCCAAAGACCTTCAAAAAGCCTGGAGAACTACTGCTCAAGAGCTTTTTAAAAAATATAAGAAAGTCTTGCTCCTTTGTAGCAAAATATGATGAAATGAGTGGTGACTCAAGACTTTTGCACAGTACTGTATTTTTATGGGGTTTTGTTGTTTTGTTTTGTTTTTTTCAAATCTTATGCATCAACTAATGAAAGTGATGACTTACATCAGTATCAGAATTCAGCTCCTGGTTAGCATGAAATTGTTTTCAGGGGCTCTTGGCTTTTTTCTGCTCCATCATGAATCAATTTTTCATTGATTTGGTGTTTTGTACCACTAAATCTAGAACCATATTGCTCACTTGGCCAAGTTCCCATGAGCTGTGACTGTCGTGTAAGTACAGTGCCAGTCAAAAGTTTGGACACACTCATCCATTCATATGACTGGCTGAGTGTGTCCACTTCTATTATGCATGTCAAAGGGAGGTTAAACGATGCTAAAAAGCTGAAAGAGCCAAAGAACAAAAAAAAGAAAAAAAAGGGATTTATACAATAATCATTATATAACAAAATAAAATCTTTGTAACAGAAATGTTTATTTTCAAGATCTTGCAGCCCAATCACTGAAGTGCTGCAATTTTCTTCCACTTCACACAAAAATACAGAACTTTACCAAAATGAAAATTAACACTGACTTTTTTTGGGGGGCAGTCTCAATGTAGAAGTTCATTTTTCCTCTGGTCTGCTCTGCTGTTCATTCAGATGGTTTTGGTGTGAACTGCCCAGTTTTGGATATGTTGGCTTTAATAATGTCTGGCCTCCCTTAAGCATAAAGGGGTAACATGGCTCTCACCTTGTGGTGGCTAAGGTGTCAAAAAAACAAACAAAAAAAACATGTTTGAAAAACAGAGGCGCATCGTCACTTTCCAGAAAAAGAATGAAAATACATCCACAAATGTCCTGAGCAGTTTCAGGTAACAACGGTCTACAGCCACCAAAATAAGCATGCGGCGAGCTAATTATAGCTCAGCTGAGGGGAGACATCATTAATGTCTACATCCTGTAATGCTGTTGACAACGGGTACATGGATCCTTCTGCAGAGTGATACAGTTGGCAGGTGTAATTTTGGTAGAAAGAAAATAGTTCCTACATATTTTTTTTTTAGTAACTTTGTCATGATTTCTGAAAAGAGACATTGCTGCTGAAAATATTGTTTTGAGCACTACAAACTATGTGACATGTGGTTCCATTCTATTTAAGAGAAGCCAGAGAATCCCAACAGCCAACTCCAAAATGGGGTGACTCACAAAAAAAATAATAAAAATAAAAATGGTTAAACGGCACTACAGGTGAAAGGACAAATATATTAATTAGATTTTCATTATACCCAGTGTGCATTTGAGCAGGAATAACTCTTCATCTTTTTGGTCTTTAAATGGGACTGACAGACAGTTATCGCCAATCTTCTCTTTTAAAGCTCATCATGCAGTGAGACAGACCTCTTGACAACGATTAGCACAAAAAAAAGTTCAGGAAAAGACTGAATATTACTTTTTTCTCTTCTTTTTATAGAATACCTGGGGGTTGCTTGGTAACAACAGCCTCAAGGACAATTAAGTTAAAATGTGACAAGGCAACCTTTTTTAAAGCAGACGAACACCTGAGCACTGTTATGTTTGTTTAATTCTTTCTTTTTCTTATTTCCATTTTCTCCATTGTATGATAACGATAGAGATGCGAGGCTTGATTTGGGCATTGTGTGCTTTGAATGGAAAAACAGATTATTTTGCAAAACATACAACACACACTCAAAGTCATGTTGAGGGTTTAAAAACACACACACACACACACACACACAACAAAAAAAAGATGGTAATATGAAAAACAAATGATTTTATCAGCTCAGCGCTTCAAATTAATGTAAAAAAAAATCTAAACATCTTTCAGTAAATTATAAATGCAGTTTAAGCTACATTTTCATATACTGCTCCCAAAAAAATTAAAGGAACATTTTAAATCAGAATACAGCATCAAGTCAGTTAAGTAGCAGAGTTGGCTGTTAATCAGTTTCAGCTGCTTTGGCGTTAATGAAATTAACAACAGGTGCGCTAGAGGGGCAACACTGAGACAACTCCCAAAACCAGAATGGTTTTACAGGTGGCGACCACTGACATTTTTTCCATCCTCATTTTTTCTGACTGTTTTTTCACGAGTTTTGTATTTGGCTAGGGTCACATGCAAAAATACTGGTAGCATGAGGTGATACCCAAACTCTACAGAGGTTGCACAGGTAGTCCAATTCATCCAGGACACCATGTTAATGCATGCCAATGCCAGAAGGTTTGCTGTGTCTCACAGCACAGGCTCAAGAGTGTGGAGGAGATTCAATTCAATTTTATTTATATTGCACCAAATCACAACAAACAGTCGCTTCAAGGCGCTTTGTATTGTGGGTAAAGACCCTACAATAATACAGAGAAGACCCAACAGTCAAAACAACCCCCTATGAGCAAGCATTTGGCAACAGTGGGAAGGAAAAACTCCCTTTTAACAGGAAGAAACCTCCGGCAGAACCAGGCTCAGGGAGGGGCAGTCATTTGCTGTGAGTGGGCTGAGAGGAGAGACATAGGACAAAAGACATGCTTTGGAAGAGAGCCAGAGATTAATAACAATTAATGATTAAATGCAGGGTGGAGTATTAACAAAGTAAATAAAGTGAATGAAAAAAAAATTGTGCATTATGGGAACCCCCCCAGCAGCCTAGGCCTATAGCAGCATAACTAAGGGGTGGTTCAGGGTCATCTGATCCAGCCCTAACTATAACTTTGATTGAAAAGGAAAGTTTTAAGCCTAATCTAGAAAATCGAGAGGGTGTCTGTCTCCCGAATCCAAGCTGGGAGCTGGTTCCACAGAAGAGGGGCCTGAAAGCTGAAGGCTCGGCCGCCCATTCTACTTTTAAGTATCCTAGGAACCACAAGTAAACCAGCAGTCTGAGAGCAAAGTGCGCCATTTGGGTGATATGGGACTAAAAGGTCTTTGAGATAAGATTGGGCCTGATTATTCAAGACCTTGTATGTGAGGAGACGTATTTTAAATTCTATTTAAAATACTATTTATCAGATTTAACAGGGAGCCAGTGAAGATATGGGAGAAATATGCTCTCTCTTTCTAGTCCCTGTCAGTACTCTAGCTGCAGCATTTTGAATCAGCTGAAGGCTTTTCAGGGAGCTTTTAGGACAGCCTGATAATAATGAATTACAGTAGTCCAGCCTAGAAGTAATAAATGCATGGATTAACTTTTCAGCATCAGTCTGAGACAAGATGTTTCTAATTTTATAAATATTGCGCAAATGCAAAAAAGCAGTCCTACATATTTGTTTAATATGTGCATTGAAGGACATATCCTGGTCAAAAATGACTCCAAGATTTCTCACATTGTTAATGGAGGCCAAAGTAATGCCATCCAGAGTAAGTATCTGATTTGACACCATGTTTCTAAGATTTGTGGGGCCGAGTACAAGAATTTCAGTTTTATCTGAATTTAGAAGCAGGAAATTAGAGGTCAACCAGGCCTTTATGTCTTTAAGATATTCCTGCAGTTTAACTAATTGATGTGTGTCATCTGGCTTCATGGATAGATAAAGCTGAGTATCATCTGTATAACAATCAAAATTTATGCAATGCTTTCTAATAATACTGCCTAAGGGAAGCATGTATAATGTAAATAGAATTGGTCCTAGCACAGAACCCTGTGGAACTCCATACTTAACTTTAGTGTGTAAAGAAGACTCCCGATTTACATGAACAAATTGCAGTCTATTTGATAAACATGATTTAAACCACTGCAGTGCAGTACCTTTAATACCTATGGCATGCTCTAATCTCTGTAATAAAATGTTATGGTCAACAGTATCAAAAAGATTAAGGCAGCAGGCTGTGTTTAAATTATTTCAAAATATTACACCTGTAGTATTTATTTCAAATCTGGGTCCAACAGGACAAGAACAGAGATGAGTCCACTGTCAGAGGCTGTAAGAAGATCATTTGTAGCCTTCACTAATGCTGTTTCTGTACTGTGATGAATTCTGAAACCTGACTGAAACTCTTCAAATCCCTCTGCAGATGATCAGTTAGCTATTTTACAACTACTCTTTCGAGGATTTTTGATAGAAAAGGAAGGTTGGAGATTGGCCTATAATTAGCTAAGACAGCTGGGTCAAGTGATGGCTTTTTAAGTAGTGGTTTAATTACAGCCACCTTGAAGGCCTGTGGTACATAGCCAACTAATAAAGACAGATTGATCATTTTTAAGATTGAAGCATCAATAACTGGAAAAACTTCTTTGAACAGTCTAGTAGGAATGGGATCTAATAAACATGTTGATGGTTTGGAGGAAGTAACTATTGAAGTTAACTCCAAAAGATCAACTGGAACAAAAGAATCTAAACAAATACCAGCAGTGCTGAAAGCAGCCGAATATGAAGATAAATCTTGGAGATGGTTTTGAATAATTTTTTCTCTAATGTCTAAAATTTTATTTGTAAAGAAATCCATGAAGTCATTACTAGTTAAAGTGAAAGGAATACTCGGCTCTACAGAGCTCTGACTCTTTGTCAGCCTGGCTACAGTGCTGAAAAGAAACCTGGGGTTGTTCTTATTTTCTTCAATTAATGATGAATAGTAAGATGTCCTAGCTTTATGGAGGGCTTTTTTATAGAGCAACAAACTCTTTTTCCAGGCTAAATGAGCATCTTCTACTTTGGTGAGACGCCATTCCCTCTCCAGCTTACGGGTTATCTGCTTTAAGCTGTGCGTTTGTGAATTATACCACGGAGTCAGGCACTTCTGATTTGAGGCTTTCCTTCTCAGAGGAGCCACAGTATCCAAAGTCGTACGCAGTGAGGATGTAAAACTATTGATGAGATAATCTACCTCACTGGGAGCAGAGTTTAGGTAGCGGCTCTGCACTGTGTTGGAACATGGCACTGAAGAGCATAATAATGAAGGAATTAGATCCTTAAACTTAGTTACAGCACTTACAGAAAGACTCCTACTGTAATAAAACTTATTCCCCACTGCTGTATAATCCATTAAAGTAAATGTAAATGTTACTAAGAAATGATCAGACAGGTGGAGGATTCCAGGAGACAGGCAGATACTCTAGCAGAGCTGAACTTTTAACCCATCAGTAGGGCTGGTATCTGCTCTTTTGTACAAGGAGGAACAGGATGAGCACTGCCAGAGCCTACAAAATGACCTCCAGCAGGCCACTGCTGTGATGGTCTTTGACCAAACAGACAGACTTACTTCATGAGGGAGGCCTGAGGGCCCTGTGCTCACTGCCTGGCACTGTGGAGCCTGACTGGCATTTGCCATAGAATAACAGAATTGGCAGGTCCACCACTAGTGCCCTGGTTCATCCTGAGCACATGTGACAGACATGAAAGGGTCTGGAGAAGCTGTAAAGAACGTTCTACTGCATGTAACATCATTCAGTATGACCGGTTTGGTGGCAGGTCAGTGATGGTCTGGAGAGGCATATTCATGCAGGGACACACAGACCTCTACAGACTAGGCACCAACACTCTGACTGCCATTAGGTATCTGGGTGAAATCCTTGGACCCATTGTCAGACCCGACACTCGTGCAGTGAGTCCTGGTGCCTCCTGGTGCATGATAATGCACGGCCTCATGTGGTGAGAGCATGCAGGCAGCTCCTGGAGGATGAAAGGATTGATACCACTGGCTAGCCCCCAGACTTGCCTGATCTAAATCCAATAGAACACCTCTGGGACATTATGCTTTGGTCTGTCAGGTTGCACCTCAGACTGTCCAGGAGCTCAGTGATGCCCTGTTCTAGATCTGGGAGGAGATCCCCCAGGACACCATCCGTCACCTCATTAGGAGCATGCCCCAACAAGCACGTGGGTGCCATAAAATGGACAAGCCTGCCACATTATTTTTTCACTTTGATTTTCAGAGTGTCTTTGAATTCTGGCCTCTGTAGGTTGATAATTTTCATTTCCATCAAATAAAATGGCATTCTTTCATTCCTAACACATTACCCAGTCCACATCAGTGTAGATATCCAGCATGATTTTTTTTCTAATTGAGATCTGATGTGTTTTCAAAGTGTTCCTTTAATTTTTTTTTTTTTTTGTAGATTTTTGAATGGGGCTGTAGAGCCTCACATAGACTAATTTAACAGTTTAACAAGAAACTTGGCAAATTGCTTGCTCTCCCTCTAAATCCCCACCTTATAATGATCTATAACTTTATTACACATTTAGATGCAACTCCCTCTCTGCTTCAGTAATTCCATATTACCCCATATTTGATCACAGAGTCAGTAGTTATATCTCTGAATACATATTAAGAAAATCTGTGAAAAGAAAACCAACAATCAAAGTTGATTCCACATCTGTCCAACTTGGAAGTGGAACTTTGCTTGAAAACTGTTTCGAAATCACAGTGTTTGCAGCTGTTTGTCATCGAGGGTGTAAAGAAAGCGTTTTGTGTGTTATTGAAAATTATCCGATAACAAATGTTATTGTGAAAAGCTGAACCTGAACAATGACAGTAATCAGTCCTCTCGATGTTTTAAGTTAGATATTGTGCACATTCTAAACATGCTTTTCATGTTTCTTTAATATTCTCCATAAACTAACAGGTTTGGACAGCCCTGCGGCGCCCCTCAATCCTGAAAGAATAATTAGTGATTTCCTCAGGCATCACTAGAGTCACTTACAAATGAATTCCTTCTCTGAGATGGCGAGTAGAACACTATGTTATCTGCAATTTTGTGAAGTCTTGTTATAACAGTGGACCAAACTGAATAAGGTAAGTCCCTCTGAACTAATGTCTACATTGATACAATAGAGGGAGTGTTTAAAATTACAGCACAGACAAACATAGGGGGACAAGATCACCCAATACTACTCAAATAAGGAATCTTTTCAATGCAAAGAATGTCAAAATAGAAACAGTTTTATTTTGTTTATTTATTCTGGTTTTGCTTAAATCTGCATTTAATGAGTCTTGTTAACCTTTTATCCTAATTACTCGGATGGAATTCCAGTGTCTAGGAGAATAGCTCCACGGTTTGCAGAACAATTTAGAGGCATTAAGCAATAAGAAGCATTTAGAGGCATTAAGCAATAACTAGTTGTTATTAAAAGTTACACTCATTACATTACAAATTACACACACACACGCACGCATACATGTATGTATTAGACAGAGAGAGAGAGCAATAGGCACTACTTAGAATATCCTGTTGATGCATCTGTTTTCACTTGCTTGTATCTTACAGCCTGATACCTTAAGTCAGAGAATCTCAGACGGAGACAAAAAATATTTTCAACAAAATACATTACATGCAGACACGCAAAGTCTGCCAAACTTTAGCTTTTGTCCAATTAACCCACCTACCTACTTACCCCATTGGAAATATCCTAAAATATCTCCCACATGCACTGCTGTCAAACACAGTTCTTAAACATCTTTCAGTGTACCTGAACCAACCGGCAGCCAAACAAACCGGGCTCTGTTTATGAACGAACACCTGTTACACGCTCCAACTGTGGAGTTGAGAGGCTCTTGTCGTATTTCATCACTATCAAATGCGGCGTTACAGCCTTGGTGAACGTACTTCAAGATATCTAGTGATAATTCAGCATGAATTAGGGTGGAAACTATGGATTGTTTCCATCAGTTAACCTGACATCTATTTCCTTAATGAACTGTTTGGTCTGCAAAATAAAAGAAAATGGTGACGCCTGCAATTCTGCATTTCCTGCAGCCCAGTATTCAGCAAATTAGCTGTTTTGGCCAAATAGTAGTTCAAAAGCAAAATATATGAGAAGAAAAAGCTGCAAATATCCCTTTAAAAACATTTAAATTACAGAGTGGTCAGTGTATTACCTCAGCTATGTTATGAGAGGGGCTACAGGTTGTTTATTTTGTGTTGTGATTTTAATCCTATTTATTTTATATCTTTTCTTTTCTCTTATTTTAAGGTATTTTTATTCCTGTGTTCAGCACTTTGGTCAGTGGTCGCTGCTTTTAAAGCGCTTTATAAATAAAGTTGGCGTGGCTTGTTTTTGTATGCATCCTTTCAGGGTAGGATTAATTTGGTCTTCTGTCCATAAATTAATAAATAAATAATTCAGATTTCTATTAAATATTTTTCATCCTAGATGCAAACAGATTAAAATGTATAGAAAAGACCATTTTGATCTCAATAAGATAGATGTTTTGAGATCTTTGAAATGATGATTATATCACAGCATGTGCACTAAAGCTCACAATATTTCACATATTTTCAAAATCTTGTTTACACCTGCAGTTTAGCCAAATCTACTTGTGGACAACTTGAATATACAGTGGCATTCAACATCCATACTTCCACAACACATGCATGCCGTCTGTGGGCTGTAACGTTAGACATTTAACAACAACAAAAAGAAAGAAAAATACACAACTTTTTATCATCTGTTTGGTCCTGACTTAATTTTTATTGCTAAAACGTTTTTATGTGATTTTGAAAAGTCAACTAAACTAAATCAGTTAGTGTAAGCAGCCTAAGCACTCACAAAAAGCTATTTAAAACATATAAAAACAAACAAAATAAAAACAAACAAACAAACAAAAAAAGCGGCACAGCTTATTGTGATGTCGCACCCTGAGATTGTGTACCTGCAGTCAGCTGGGCGAAAGTCAGGAAGATCAACGCCGCCTGAAAGCACTGCTTCCCGGGACGAGTCATGGTAAGAGCCGCATCTGCTCCCTCGCTGGCGCACCGCTCACACAGCAACTCTACAGAAAACACAACATATAAACATTGCGGTAAAGTCCGTCGGCCATGCACCGTCGCCACAAACGTCTCCGTCAGTAAACGATCGAGAAACGCAGTTTGCTCCGCCTCTGTTGACTGGACTTTAAGAGGATTAGCGCTGCAGACCTCTGATAAAGACATGTGAATGGGAGCCAGAGAGAAAGTGCGTCGCACATCCATTTAACTGCTGTTGGTCCGGTGAAACACCACCTCCTGCCTGCCAAAGGAATATGGAAATTACCTTTGCTCGCTGGGGTCTCACTTATTTACTGAATGTGCGCTGAATTTAAACTGTTCACAATGTAAACTTTAAAAAAAAAAAAAAAAGGCAAACTAGCCACTCTCCCCATGTTACAAAGCCCAACATTAAAAATATGTTTACAGCCTGCTACAAAAACAGTTTGAGTCTCTAAGGCAGCAATGTTTCCCTTCAACTGTTAAAACGTCATTAAGCCCTAAAGTGATACATTATTAGGCCCTTGACTTCTCTGACTGACAGGTGGATGCCAGGACAGCTCAGCTTCACCACACCACCACAGCTAACCACAGTGAAAATCTTAACCCTGTTTGTGGCGCTTTTTCGTAACATTTATAATTCAAATATATGCCAAAAAGAAAAAAAGAACCCAGCTTGCTGTGCACCTTTACAGTTATCAGCTACGTCTGTAGTCTTAGCTGATAACCAAGGGGATAGCCCAGGGGCTTAAAAAAAAATGCTGTGTACACAGAAATGCAGTTCCTCCAGTGGCCACTTGAGGCTTGCCCTAAAAGCAAGTCGCTCCATAGAGTATGTTAAAACGCCCAGCTTTAAAGCTTAAAGAGCATGTTTACAGCCTGGTATAAAAATCTATTTCTGGTTTCTAATCCACAGCTAACAACAGTACAAGGTACAACAGTGTGGGTTTTTTATAATTTACACTTTAAAATTTTATTAAAGCCTAAAGTTTAGTATACAGCCCCTTTGACAAGTGGATACCCAGGTGGCTGCCTGCTAAGCATCATCTTGGCTAATATGACAGGTGATAGGAATGGCTCTCTCAGCTGTGTTTGTGCTTTATGGAATCTTTTTCAAATCCAATTATTTGACAAAAGTTAATTATACTTAGAAGTCGGTGCTCCAGGTTTAGTGTGTGAAATTTGAGTTCTTATTAGTGTGTTACATAGCATCAGTTAGCAGATCTGTGTCCATGCGATGCACCCAGTCTATGGATGGATTATTCTCTACCCTCTTAACCAAAAATGGTCACCTCTGACTCCAAAAAATAAATAAATAAATAGGGTCATGGAGATCCGGAAGTCCTGTGGACATTCATAGTTCCAGTAAGATGATAGAAAACCCTGGAGCATCATAGGAGCAGCAAGTTGTTAAGATGATAGTGAAGAGAGGATTTTAGAAAGAAGGAAGGAAGGTAGGGAGGGAGGGATGGTTATTTGGCTCCGGAGCCTGGAATGCCAGGTAGCGACCGGCTCTCAGTGAGAAACTGATCCAAGATGAGAGAATTGCTTCCTATGTGGACACCCTTTAAAGCTTCAACATCAAGATTCACATCTTTTATATGCAGTCTGACTAATAAGTTTATGCTTATAACTAAGTATTTTGCTTCACTGGTCAAATGTGCTTACTTCTGGTTCACACAAAAAGATGCCAGAAGCCAAAATGTTAAAGTTCAGGCTCTGAAAAGTGCATTTACAATCCTATGGCTGACTTTCATCTTTTATATACAGTCTATGGCAAATATGGTGGTCCCACTACTGTTAATATTGTACTTGAGAGGTGCCTTTAAAGTCCTTTAACATTTTTTTTCTCAACTGTAGTTAATCACAAGTCTGGTGCCCTTGATGGACTGGCAGTTGTTGGTTTTAAGAGTTTGGTAATCCAGCAGTCAGCCTGTCTTGTGGCTATTCCAATTGCTCTCCCTGGATGAGAGCAGCAAAACAGAACAAATGAGGCTGCACAGATGCCACTGCTGACATCCCTCCCAATGAGGCAGAAAGTAAACACTTTCAGCTGATGAATACTGAATGACTGCTGTACATTCAAAGCTCGACTCACCTGCATGAACAAAGTTTTACAGCCGGCCACATGTGACAAAGTCGTCTTTCTGCTACTCCGGCTGCATAGCAACAAAAGGTGCCAGTGTCACCAAGGAGAGTAAAGGAGTGATCCAACCTCAGGCAGACTACACAATCATAACACAAGCAAAAAAAAAAAATCATTATCTGTTTTTTTCCATTTATTCGTGACAGACTACATACACATTTAGTGGCGAGGCAGCTGCTAATAAACACTGAATCCAGAAACCTTGGCTTTTTCGGGTTCTAACAGCACCAATACTAGTCTCTGCTCCCACTGCACCAGTTGTGGTGGTTGGAAGTTAAGAAAAGCAATCAATACTGATATGGTGGTGCACAGTCTTCATCAAGGCACTACCAAGAGAAGATCAGGACACAGGACAAACATTAAAAAAAAAGAACATGTGCAAATACATTGAAAAGCAAATGTAAAAGGTTCATGGAGGGTGCTAAGAAAATAACCTGTCTGGTTGGTACTGGTTAAAAGTGTAGTTTAACAATAAGTGCCTTTACATGCTCTATAATGTTGGTAAAAGCAGCAGACGGATACCTAGTTAACCTAGTGAACATTAAAAATAAGCAATAATTTTGATTTTGCCTTTCCTCTCTGGGGGAAAAAAAAACATATACTGTATTGCCATCATGCACAATCAGATAATGAACACAGAATCCAGTGTAACCAAGTCTAGCCCTGAACCTCAAGGAAACAGGATGGGACTTTAAAACTGCCGGAATCCAACCTCTGTTCTCTGTGGCCACAGGACAGTTTAAATGACACTGAATATGAAGACATGTATAAGTAGAAAGTCTGACAGCTGCTTGAAAAAAAACACACACACACACACGGAATCTTAGCATGGTTAAACATCCGCTGCTGCTGTTCTATCATCTGGCCTATGGCTCTTTTAGCATATTAATTAGCCTGTACACCACCACCAGTTTTAGTTTGACATTGCCAAGACCTGCACTCCCCAAATTTTCACATCACAATTGTCAAGCAAAATGCCCGGGCTTTTTTACCAAATGAACAAAAATTAACTTCAAGCGTTGTTAGAGCACGTGACAAGCTTTTCTCAATAGAGAAATAAATTATGTAGAAAACCAATGTTAGAAGCAGTCAGAAAAAAATCATTTTGTTTTGCAAGGCTTTAATATTCCTCTTGAGCTGGTCAGCTACATGGCATGGTCCTTACCGTGCACTGTGGGCTGGATTTTTATTAGATAATGCTTAGAAAGGGAAGCTGGAAAGGGTCTGTAGTCACAGTACTCAGAAACTGCCAGGACAAAACAGCTGGACATTTAAGACTTCACAGATTAACAACTGTCATTATACCATCTTGGCATTTTAGAGACCGTACCAACATGCTGATGGTGACCACGCAATTTCTTGCTGTCTTAGTTTAGCATTTCAGCGTGCTAACATTTACCAATCAGCAAGGAAGCAAAGACACATTGGGTTTCAGTGAATACATTACAGATGAGTCTAGTCTTTAGTTTTGTGGATTAATTATCAAAATTAAGCAAACTGAAATTTTGACAGGCTGCATCCAAAAAAAGAAAAGAAAAAAAATAAAAGTACTGTATTCCTCGTTCAAGGCATCAAATAAATGTCCACTTAACAGCCAAATTTCCAGAAATCTATAAAACCTTCAAGACATTTTATTCACAAGCAAAACTTTAAATCTGGAGGAACGGTCACATCAAAAGAAGGAATCTGATGGTGGTGGTAGAGGAAAAGTGAGGGCATCACCATGAATTTCTTTTAGAGTTTTATGACAATCCCTGCAAGAGGTTTTTGAGGTATTTGCAATTAGAGTAATCAGTGGTGGACAGAACTACATGCCGGCACCGCACACAATATCAAGACACGAGTCAGATGAAATACAGTTGTTGTTGTTTTTCCATTTTAATTCATAGAAATAACTAATTGATATAAAATGTTAAAGAAATTAAAAAAAATGCTGAAGTTTGACTTCAGTTACTTTGACAATGCACGCATTAAGACAACAATGCACGCGTTAAGACAATATACAGGCTTTACAGGCTTACTTACAGGCCTCTGGAGGAATAGAGTTCAGCATCATCTAGCAGATATTGTATTTGTTCATTTAGCATATGTCTCTGTAAAGCTGAAGAAACAAAACAAGATAAACATAAGTCAATGTAAAGTTAATGATGGTATACAAAAGGTTTGCAACAGAGCATCTTTAGTTGGACGATATCAGGAAAAATTATGGTGCCACTGACATGACTGTACAACTAAATGTTACAGAGCTGAAAAAATCCCAACAAACCTGTTCTAATAGCATTGTAAACAGTGGTATAGAACACAAAGTGAGCTCTAACACACCTTGACATGATCACTGTTTTAGAAAATATGCTGATGGAATAGGCAAGTTCATTTGGCAAGTTGACATCTTTTCCAAATGGATCCACCATAATGTAAAAGAACAACGCAGTACAATAAAGAAATGACCATGATCAGACATTTTTCAAGCTAAAAAATTGTTTAAAAACAAAATCTGCACTTCTAAAAACAAGCAACCCTACTCAAATGCCCATGTAAGTTTCTTCCTTGAAGAATATTTCTAATGGTCAAGTTCCTATGATAAAAGTTGAAATAGATATTTTCCCATTTCTTCGACCACTGGCAGTCTCAGAAATGCCTGGTAAGCCATCTTTGGATGCCAAAATATGTCCCGCAAGTGTTTTAAAATAAATATAGGTCTGTGCCACTATAAGGGCACTGAAATCATCGAGTCTTTTGTCTTGTGAGATTTCTCTAAGGTGGTCGTCCATCCTCCAGATGTCTTCATTGGCTCTTCGTACATGTCTGTCTCTTCTTCCCAGGTAAGGCTCAAATGTCTGTTTTTATTTTATCCAAAGAGTTGTCGATCTTTGTGAGAGTCTTTTTGATGCGCAGCGCTGTTAATCTGGCTGATGGATTCTGGTACCAGCACTCCTTCATGAGTTTAGCCATGGAGGTTAAAGTCTAAAAATAAGGGAGAAAAAAAATAAATAAATAAATTGATCAATGTGCCCCAAGTAAACACTACAATATTTCTGAAATCCTTCATTTCTACAAGCTCAAGACTTAATTTTTGTATTACAGAAAAAAGTAACTACTTACTGGGTCTGAAAACCATCTGTTTGGGATGTTGGGCCTCTGCTGATCCACACACACAACCTTCCTCATATCCTCAAAACTGGGATCATTTGGGACCACATCATGAAAAGGGGGCTTGTAGTCCTCTACTATTCCTACAAGAAGAGCAGAGAAATAGCACCATTTAGGAGTGTACAGTACATAAATTCATCTATAACAATGGAGATTATTAAAATCAGATATATAAAGATGTTGATGCACAGTTTTCTTAAATGCTTCTGAAAGCCGCCTTCCTACTCTAATGTGATAAACCTATTTAACTGTGAACATAAGAAGTGGGTTTTATTTCACGTAAATAAGTGCAGCTGCTTCTGAATAGACAGGCTTATCAAGGACAAGTCTTTCTGTCAAAATAAAAAGCTTTTACTCAGTTCAAGCTGAAGCAATGATTTGTTTCATTTCTGAAGAAAGGCCTGACTGCAGCCATATCAATGCAATATGTTTGCAAACAGTGCAAATATGCCAGCCCAATTTTCTGATCAGCAACACAGCAGCTGTTCTTTTTTATAGTTAATGTTATCTCGTGCACATGCACGCATGCGAGTGTGCACACACACACACACACACACGACTAACAGATGGCCTTGTGACTTAGTGATGCAATCAAGACAGGTCAGTACTGAATCCAGCAGGACAATGTTGTGTAAAACATGTACTGACCATTACTGACTGTCCTCCTGGCAACCTCCCACAGGACAAGACCCAAGGCCCAAATATCCACTCTCTTGTAGGACTCGAAGCAGTCCGTCTGGATGGAGTCGTCAAGCACCTCAGGGGCCATGTAGCGCTTTGTTCCAACTTTAGGGTTGTTCCCCACATCCAACTCGTTTGTGTCTTGAAAATGCATGACCGCCAGACCTTAAATGGAAACAAAGTTTAAAATTTTATACTGTATTTTTCATACAAATACTCAAATGAACTATCTGAAACAAATATTTAAATATTTCAAATTACATCATCATCCAAGAGAGGCAACGATAATCAATACAGATACTTGAGTGGAAGGAGACTAAGTTTGAGACACTCATCTTTTAAATCAGTTGATCGAAAGACTAGTCGGTCCAGTTCTCCGAGACAGGATGTACTCCAACACAACAACAACAACTCGCTTAGGAGACAAACAGCAGCTACCATGTTTGTAAGGACAGCAAAATGCGTCATTCGGAGCAGCATTTATTAAATCGAGCCTGTAAACATGTCAAGCCTGTCGCCAGGTTATGGACTGTACCTGAATTAGATATTATTCAAGCATCTGAGAACGGAACATTGATGTATTAGATAAAGTGGTCCAAGGTCCTCAAAATGTGTTTTTGGTTAAGGGCAGAGTCATACACTTAGAAGTGGTTATTTATTTCCTACATAATAAATATGGCTGAGCAGATAGAGCCTCACACATGGCTTTGCAGACAGCGGTCAACATGTTGCAGCCATTTACTGTCACGAGGGGGCAGAGCCAAAATAAATATGTGGAATGATGGGTCCGTGGATCCGTGTCCCGTTCGTTAGTCAACCAACCCAGGAGGAGACAGATATACAAAGAGCTGCAGCGAAACCGAGTGTTAAAAACAATGAAGGGGTGCGCCGCTATAGCTCACATGGTTGACCAGGCAACCATGTGAGCTATAACTCACATGCTTTCCTGTCAATCAGTATTCTCACCAAGGTCGGCGATGCTGCACTGTCCGTTCTTTTTCACCAATATGTTTTTGCTCTTCAGGTCTCGGTGGGCAATGGCTGGCTTGCCCTGAGTACCGAAAATCTCGACATGCAAGTGCGCGAGACCACTCGCAATGGAGAGCGCCATGCGGAGGCAGCTGGTTGCGTCCAGGGTGTTGAGCTGAAGGTAATCGTACAAGGAGCCCATCTCATGAAAGTGAGTGATAAGCCACAGCTGAGTGCTGGAGTTCCTCGAAGTCATGTCTGAAGCGATGAAGCCTACATTGAGACATTAAATGTTGCTGATCAACACAAATGTAAAATAACGTGAAACCAATGAGACACTGCAATACAATAAATATTATTGACAAGATAGTTAGCTAGGCACTGATTTTAACATAAACTATCTTTAGACAACACAATGCCCATATGGTTCAAACACTCTACTTCTCGTCATGCATCCTGGGTTGTTTAAAATATTGTGCCTACAGCCAGGTACACCCAGCCTGATATTATATTAACACTAATGGCTGTTGTGTCCTTCACTGCATATTATAATTCACTAAACCTGATCATGTATTAAAAGGTTACACACCCAAGATATTTTCATGTCTCAGCAGTACAGTGTTGTAGATTTCAGTCTCTCTGAACCAAGACTTTTCATCTCGAGAGGAGAAAATTTTAACTGCAACATTCTCTCCCTGCCATTGGCCCCTCCACACTTCACCGTAACGACCTTTACCTGGCAAGTAAAAATTAAAAAAAAATTAAAAAATTATGAAGCAGTACACACACACACACTTCTCAAGAACACAGTTTCTTCATAAAAGAGTCGACATGTTTTGTCTGGAAGACTGTCACAAACAGGGAAACGGTAGCCAAAATCAAGGTAAGCCTTAAGTTTATGTTAAAGCACAGTTTTTGTTTTTAAATACTATGAGCACACTTGGTGGGCTCTATTATGTGTAACACTTACACGTGCATTGATCCATTATTTGCAGCAACAATGAAAATGCATCAATTCATTTCTCATATCACAAATCTCCCTTCAACTTTTTAAGAGAACCTTTTTAGTTTATCGAGATACTGAATGGCTAGTTAATAGAGTGTAATACAATTATCTGTCAACAGATCGGACGAACAAGATATGGTAAAGAAAAAGTGAACATTGGAAATTAAATTTATCAGAAGGGCAGAAAAACAGTCACATGAATGCTAATGTAGCTGTATTTTCTTAAGGTCCAACTGTATTAGTAGCCATAAGTCCCCCCGTGGCTAAAAATCAATTAATGTAGCCCTAATTGTAATAAAATTTGGTTTAAAGGAGTAATGAAGGGTGAGGCACGACCTCATTTCAACACTAGTGACTTTCAACACAAGTACCTTTTCATACAAACACATTGCCACAATGTGTTTGTATGAAAATATGCTCACTCTTGCCAGTTTTTTTCACTGACACTTATCATAAAACAATCTCAAGACTGAATTGCAATTTTGGCTCTGGGGACTTCACTGCTGAGCTGTTGCACATTCACTCTGGCTTAGTTTCAGGATATGCTCACAATACTCGCTTATTTTGCAACCAATTTCTTTTTTTTTTTTTTAATTCTCTCACTGATTTATTTAAAGATTTGCAAGTTCTTAAATTTCATGTTTTGAATGCTTACACAGAACATACCAGCTACAAGCTGAACAAGGAACTCCAATGTGAAGGCTTATCAGATAGCAAGCTACCAAATGAAAGGTTGTAAATGATTATGCTAGCAATATTAATAATCAGCTCATACCTCAATTTATATCAAACAAGACATTCCCAAGTACCGTAAAATCTGCTATACACCCATCAGCCACAAAATTAAACCACAGGACCTATGCATGTGTCCTGTGCTGTTGGGCAGTGGGACATTGGCAGTATATTTTCTGGGTGCAAAATGGAGCCTCTGATAAATATTGCTTTGATAGATGCTCCATTGTACTGGGTTCTGGGAAGTTTAGAAGTGGGGTCAGCACTTTGGACTCCGTCGGTTTCTGGAGTTTAAACTGTATTCTGATGCAAATTGTCCTGCTTGTGGAGGATGCTGCTTTTGGTGAGTGTTGATTCCCTATTGGGGGTGGTCAAGAGTAATATTTAAGTGGGTGTGTACGTGTCAAAGTAGCATCCAAATGAATGCCAGGACCTGTGGTTTCCTAGCAAAATGTTGAAAAGACAATCAATGTTATTTACTTCCCCCATCAGTGCTTTTAATGTTGTGGCTGGTCAGCATATATACACTCAATATACATGGCTGTATAAGTTTGTCCTTATACAGCCATGTATATAGCCAGAACTGTAAAGCTGCTTCATTTGAGACCAGGACCATCCCCATACAGATGAAATATACAAAACATTTCTTTGACAGAGGACCTTTTGTCTGCTCAGTTACAGTGTCACCTTAAAATGAAGGAGGAGGCTGAACTCCCCACCCCAACTGTGCTATTGCAAATATGAATGCAGTCTTTGAAAGAACACCTACCCACACACTCATTGAGTGTGATTTGTCGTGCAACAGTTCTCTGAACAAGGAAAGGGAGTCCTGAGCCACTTCCTGAAGTGCAGGAATGATCCAGCAAATCCTGGAAAAGAGAAAACCATTAAAAAAAATTTTTTTTAAAAAAGAGAGAGCTTATGCATTTGTTTGTGTCTGTGGATATATTTACATCTGAGCTTCCTGAATGAAAAGCTTCCCAAAAGAATCCCGTGGCTCAAGCCTAAAAATGATGAAATGTGGAGCATCTGGGACTCCGATGGAGATTAATACAAGCAGCCTGTCTTTGATGTGGCACCCACATGGGATGGAGGGGGGCAAGCTGTGTGTACCAAGATAATGTGTGTGGGTGGGTGTGTGTGTTTCTGTGCTAGTGGTGCAGAGTGCCCCCTGCTGAGTAAATAACAGAAGTACCACCCCCTCCCTGGTGACTGGTGTGGGTGCTGAAGATTTTATCTAATCCAAGGGCCAGACTCCAAAACAGGCGCAATGCTGCTAAGCCTTTTATTTTTATCTCATCTGTAAGACTTGCAGCATCCCAGTGCTAACACAGGAGGGCAGTGCACAGCAACAGAGCCAGCAGCTTCTGAGCAAAACAAATGACTAACTGGGAGGGGAGAATGAGGATTGAAAATAGAGAAGAGTGATGCCTCAGATAAACAAATGCATAATGCAAGAGCTGCCTGGGAGACAATATGGAATCAACACACATGCAAAGCAAGGGCCATAAAATGAATGATGAGTTACTCCGCAGAGAGTTTAAATCCCTCTCTTTGGTGCAGGATTGTTTTTAGGAGTGCATCTTCAGGCCAGGCTATTAAGCAGCAGAATGTGATCAGAACGTTGCAATATCATCATAATCAGAGGGGAAGTCTAGGCAGCAGCTACTGAGGGACAAACACTTTTCACAAGCACACCGTTGTTCACAATAACCTTTTTTTTTGGTGCTGCAAAGCACTTTTTAATTAGGTTGAAGCAAACATTCTATGGCTCCATATTTAGGCCCTTCATTTCCAAGTATACTGAAGGACTACGGTCAAGGACTGACTCTGTGTATGTCTTTGACACAGAGAGAGAGAGAGAGAGACACACACACAAAAAAAAAACCCTTTAATAGTAGAAAACGTTACTTGCAAATTTCATAATTACAAAATTAATCAGATAATCTGGAATTTGAAAAGTTTAGACCATAAGCTTAGACATGCTTATCAAAAGTGAACAACTCTTGAAAGATTACTGAATGACAAAATGGATGGTAACAACCAAGTGTTTTGTTAAGGCAGCAATTGGACACTGAGCGGTTTATGCTGAACATGATTACACAGTGTGCGAGCCAATGAATGTGCTGGGTTGTCTTTCAGACTAAATGCTAACCACAGGACTCCACCTAAATTCTGGATCAGTTTAACGGGCTTCAAAACCACAGAAAACTTACAAACCATGCATGAGTGGAGAGAAAAGAAATAGCAAAAGACATTCCTCTAACAGACTGGGGGAAAAAAAAAAAAACAAACTGGGAGGAGCAATGCCACCACCCACATAATTCATACATTAGCACCCAGCGTACACTGCTTTAACCTTTCTTTACTCAACAAACAAGCAGCAAAAGGCACTTAAAAGTAAGGAGAAGAAGTTCAGAGCAACAGTCTGCATGGTTTGATTTAACCATATTTGGAGACAGATGTTGCACAAGTTGACCCAACTGACTAGCACACCAAGGCTGGGACTACACTCACTTGTAGACATGCATGCAGACAGCTGCAGACCCCACAGATGAGTTGCCATTCCCACTTTTTTCCATGTCCACTAGACACTCACAAAGAGCCTTACTTCTGCTCTCTGATAAGTAAATTGATACCACTCTATGCTACATTTAGGCACAATCAAGCTGTAATTTGAATCAAATTACTAAAAATATGAGTACTTTTTAAATGAAAAGCAAACATTGTGGAGTTTTTCCAGGTTTAACTCATCCCAGGAGGAGACTTTAATTACAGTGCCACTGCGTGATGGTTTGATCACAAGACTGAATGCTGTTTATGATGTTGACATGCCTCTTATCTTTCAAATAGTGGAAATGTGTACAAAGAGAAGGTAAACGTCCCTACTAATCCAACAGTGTTTAAAAATCATCACTGGAACCCCTCAAGGTAAGACAACACATAATTAGAGAATAGGATTCACGTCTCTGTCATTGGAGCACACATTTCCACAGCAATGTGTCCAGTGTGTCCTACTTTACCTGTTGTCTCTGTGATCCATCTGTAATGAGTCACTGTGTCACCCTTTTTTTTTTAAGATTAAATACACTACCCCCTTAACACAAAGTTGTTGTGGTTTTTTTTTTTTTTTTCCCAAAACAATGGTAATAGCTTGCTTTGTTCACAACAGGCTTGATAGTCTTGCACGAAACTGTAAATCATACCTGGCATCTTACAAAGGGAAAGTAGTGGGTGCAAATAAAAGACTGGAATTTGATTAGGCTTTAAATCAAACAAACTAGTGCATTAAACTATGCCTTGAGCTGCTAATAATATTGATTTTTCAGATGCTGTATGATGGTAGCCACCTTCGTGCCATCAGTTACTTCACCGCCAGAGTGCTCTCCCCCACGTTAGAAGCTATAAGGCCGTCAATAGTTCCATATTCAGCATCTCGTGAGGTTAGTCTCTCCATTTGGTTGTGGTGGATCCTTCTGAACACCAGGATAGCAACGGCAGAAAGGAAGATGAGAACAATGATGGGTGCCACGATGACAATAGCTAGTGTGGTCACACTGTAGCTGGATCGCTCATCAGCTGTTAAGGAGAGAAAATATACAGTGTTAGTATCAGGTCAATTTGGATATTATTAGAACACAAAATAAAGTTTTAAGTTTTAAAGATTAAATCCAGCTTTTATTAGTCTAGAGTTGGTCTAGGTTGCTTGCAGTAAATCACACTACAGAGAGTTCATTAAACTTTAGAATCAGATCCAATGAGGGAGCGGTCTTGGACCACACATGTTGTGGCTTCAACCATACACAAATCACAGGATTGCAGCACTCTGCAGGTCTTCTGAAGAAACAAGTTGTAGTGTGTGTGAGGGTGCACAGAATACGCACACACAGGAGCATTCACTCATATGCCCACATAGTGGATCTCATCAAGTCAGCAGAGGCCATCCTGAGGAACTGACCACCATTCACACTTTCCAAACATTCCAAGGGAAAGACTGCTCAGCTCTGCTTCCAGCACAGACAATGATTCCCTTTTCTCAACTTGCATAATGAACGCCTTCTTCCAAATACATATAACTAGCAACACTTTCTAGGGGCTCACTGAGTTTGAATCAAGCACACAGATGGGGAAATTCATTTAGCTGCAAAATGTCATATATATATATATATATATTTAAAAAAAAAACAAGACCCATCAATGATGGGGATATTCTCCCACAGTTAATGAAATTATAAAATAAATTTAGAAGTCAGGGTAAGATTACAGCCCCATTTCATAATAGAAAACCCTGCAGCAGATATTTATTACCTTCTACAAAAATATTTTGCCCTAATTTGGAGGCCTTGTCCAAACTAAACTTTGATGATCCAAATACTTTTAGTCACCCCTGGGTTAGTAAAGATATAATGTATATTCCAGCAAAAATATGTTTTCAATAATAACAATACTCATTAGATCAAATCAATTTAAAGCATGCTGTATAAAACTGACATCCTGTGATTAACGTTTCTACAAATACTTTTTGTTAACCACATCATAGGACAAAAAAATTTCGTTGTAAACTAATTAGATAAAGTACATACTGCACTCTTGTACAAGGGTGTAATGTCTTTCCATTTATATAATCTATAACAATATGCCAGATAAAATGCATACGCACAAGGTATTCACATCATATACTCGTGTGTACAGGAACAATAGTACATGATATACCCATAGTACATAATCTGATGATATTAAAGCATTATGTATAACATCACTATAATCATGAGGAAACCATGTTGTTTACATTTGAGCAATATTGCTGAGCAGTAGGTATGGTTTGTAAAGTAAAGACCCTACAATAATTACAGAGAAAACCCAATATGCACATCTTTGAAAAGTAAAGAACACACATGTCAAAGTCCATGGCTCAACTCCTGGTGGATTTGGAGTCTACAGACCAGAAAGGTGAAACCTCATGAACAAGACGCCCGGATGTACAGCCGGATGGTATGGTGAGAATATCCTCCCACTTCATTTTGCGCGGCAGGATAAAAATCTACTCTGATTATTTGCATTTGTTGTAATCCAACAAGACAGGAGTTTGAAACATGGAGAAGCACAGTAAACAATATGTCAAAAAGATATTTTGCTGGAATGTAAATGATGAGGTAAAACAGTAGTGCTGGATGGTATAACCAAAATGTGTTCAAATGTGGGCTTTTATATATAGCAGTGGAATCCCTGTTCTTATTTATTTTAAACCTAAAATGTTCTCTCACCTGAGCTGTGTAGGGCAACTTTGACACCAACTCCATTTAAATGTATTTTCTCAAAATCTTTGGCTTAAATTATGATATCCTCGAGAAAGACAAAAATACTATCAGCCGCGAGTGCTACCCCTCAGCCTCCTGGGAGTAGAATCTTTAGGTGGCACGAATCACCTGGAAGTACAAGGTCTAAAACCTACCGGTCTTAATGGGATGCATATGAGCCTTAGTGACTTGCAAATTGCTAACTAAGAACCAGGAACAAGAAATGGTAAAACCATAAATATACTGAGAATAGTGTCACTTTCTGTGATTGGCATTATTATGGTAACAACTAAGGCATTCAAGATTTTAGTAGATGCATTTAAGTATTGTGGAAGCACCTGGATACAATGCACCATTATCTTTGATCTAATCCCTAAATGCCCAACCAAGAAGATACCATTAAGGCATATTAGGTCTAAACGTGTCGTGTAGACTGTAGTATCAAATACAAGACTGTCAAGGATAAGGTGCAGGTGAAAGAAACAAAAAAGGACAAGAGCCCTGTGTATAGATGCCTGACTCCTTCAATCTCAGGTGGCCTCACCCTCTGGGCTCTTGTCAGCCAGCTCTGACAGCCACTGAGAGGAAAGAGGAGAAGTGGACTATGACTAAATAATATTCAAAACCTGCCTCTAGTTGCCCACTGTTTCCCCTTTTTCTGTTTCATGAGGTGCCAGGAGTGTGACCACATAGACATGTAACTCAAGCCAACAGAAACCATCCAGAACAGCCATGGCAGGTAATGTCACAGCTGATGCTGAAGCCATCTCAATAGAGGATGATGCAGAATGTGAATGTGTGTTACTTAATCTAAAACATAGGATAAACTAACCCATGTGGCTACTCCTGTTCCGAATATATTACATCTAGGCAGGACTGGAGTGGAATGGGGTTAGTAATTTGGTAAAAGGAAACAGACCTCAACATTGAAAACATAGTTCTTGCAAATCTTGGACAATCTGATATGTGATGCATTCTGGGTAGCACTGTGCTGTACCTTCGACGGGGAGCTCCACAGTGCTGTTCATATTACACAGATGCCCCTGGCAGCACTCGACTATCTGGTCTCTAGAAGGTGGGGTCTTGCAGGTCATCGTGCTCTGTTCCAAGACCTTAAAGCAGCCTTTCTGGGACACTACTGTGCCAGCACTGACTGTCAGAGATGAGAAACACTGGTAGCCCGAGCAGCGATTCCCTGTTGCACATGAGCCGCCCTCGCACACACACTCATGTTCCTCTTTGCTCAGGGACTTGCTCAGGACTGCTGTACCTGCAAAAGGAATCAGGAAATCAGGAAAGTGCATGCTAGCATTAAATAAACTTTACAGTACTTTAGAAAAAGTAAGGAATTTGTGTTTATTTGTTAAATGAAGGTCATGCATGAAACTTTTGTGCAATCCTAAGTTACATAAGGGCCGTGAAGGAACAGCAGCCAACAGAAAGCTGTACAATGTGTACAAAGTCACCTTTCCCTGGGGCTTGCACAGTGACGTTCATGTTACACAGATGGCCCTGGCAGCACTTGACGACATGGGCCGATGAGGGTGGCATGGCACAGGTGGCTCTGCCCTCCTCGTCGTCCCTCAGGCATCCCTTCTGTTGGACGGCTGCCCCATCAATCATCTTCAGAGCAGAGAAACAGTGCTGGCCTGTGCAGCGAAGGCCATGCTCACACACACTACTCTCGCATACACAGTCTTGGTCTCTGAGGACTGGTCTGCCAGCAGACAGTTGTACATCTGATAAGAGGAAACAGAGATGTGGGGAAACCCATTAGACCAATACCATTAGCAACCCATTAAATTAAAAGGCATTCACTCACATCAGAAAACATGTAGGTTGAAAAGATCCATTTGCTGGACATTCACCAAAAGAAGCAGAAAACATTTTGCCTGTTTGAAATCTAGCATCTGCTAATATAAATCTAATTTAAGTGTGAAACACTTATTCAGGAGGCCTGCTCAAACAGACTAGAATAGTTTATTTAGAGCTTTAATTTTAGTTGTTGACAAGCATGCATACTAAAATATACAGTTCATAGCACAGAGACACATTTCATGCTCCTGGAGAGCTCCCAGATTCGTGTGTAACTTGGTGCGTTTAAATACTAGTGCAAAGCTGGGTCATCTGAGTATTGTTCGGGGTTTAGTGGGGGGTTTTTTCCCGCTGAACTTATTTCACTCTATACTTGTGCCCAAGTGGCAAAGACGATTTTCTGTAGAAGATGGGATACCTCAGCACCCTTTTGTTACAACACATACACCTACATCTACTTTTTAATATTCTAAGACTGTTTATATATGCATTTGTGAACTGTACAAATGTAATTACTTGGTTAAAAGAAACGATCGCTAGGTGGTCAATGCTTCTCTGGTTGGGAAAACAGCCAGTCAAACTGAGAGGCCCAAAGGAAGAGCAGGAGACCGTTATGGCGGGGCATCACGGTGGTCTACCCTCAGAAGTAAGTTAAAGTTTAAACCTGCACACTTTGCTATCCGATTATAATGAGTATTTTTAGATTATCTCAGATTGCGTTTTATGTGTCAAGTAGTTTGATACAGTTCTCCATGCATTTCTCGGTTAGCTAGAACTCTTCTTTATGTGAGCTAAGCTACTTCAGCTGTTGGTAGCTAAGACAGTACAGCTTAAGACAGTACATTCCAGATCTATGAAAGCTATCTCTAAGTTTATCTCCAGGCTCGGATATTCTTATGATGTCGACCAGCATGTCTTAGGAATCCCCCCATATATATACTGTTCACAAATGTACATGAACAAAATGAAGACAGTTTTGGAACAATGGAGGTTCAGTCGTCAATGCTGGAAGACATTTATTAAGTTTTAGGTAATCAGCTTACATCAACTTTTGAGGATTTGATGTAACAGTTCCTTTACAAGTTACAGTATTACTAAGCTTCTTGTAAGTAACATTTTAAAGAAGTTCTCATCACCCTGGAAGAGTAAATCAGAATTTGTCAGATCACATGGCCTGTTGCCATGGGTACAGATGGTATACTATAGGTATCTCTAAACATCGAGTCAATTCAGCCAGGCTTTTTCGATTAGCCTCACTGATAAGGGGTTTTCCGAACAGCTTAGTCTAAATATCTGGAGTTGTCTTCACGTTGAGTGTGTTAAGTTGTGCCATCCTATTAATTGAATTTGTGTTCTGTCTATATAGTCAAATTATATTTCCATTGTACCAAAATACTGTATATAATACCAAACTTGTAATAAGTTGCCTAGTTTCTTGATAGTGTAATGCGTCATTTAAAGCAAACGCTTATTTTTGTGTTTTGAAGGACTTGCTGACACTAATTTCATACAATGGAGTGAAACCATGATCAGTGGGTATGTATCTAAGCATTACAAAACAATATGAACAGTTTAGAATGTTATTGTTTGAACTTGACAGTGTCATGGCCCTATTTCAACGTAAATTCCTATTCATGAATCAACACATGAGTCACACTAACTGTCAGAATGCTCGAAGCACAGGTCAAGGAGGAGGAGTAGCTGCAATCTTCAACTCCAGCTTATTAATTAATCAATCAAAGACCCAGACAAAGTTTAAATTAATTTGAAACTCTGACTCTTAGCCTTGTACACCCAAATTCAAAAACCTGTTTTATTTGTTATTATCTATCATCCACCTGGCTCTTACTCAGACTTTTTTATCTGATTTAGTGCTCAGTTCAGATAAAATTATTATAGTGGGTGATTTTAACATCACCCAACATGTAAATTTAGTTGGCTTCCCTCAAAAAAATGAGCCCACCCACCACTTTAACCATACTCTGGATCTTGTCGTGACATATGGCATAGAAAGTGAACATTCAACAGTAATCCCTGAAAGCCGCCCTCCTTTCTGATCATTTCTTAATAACATTTACATTTAATTGCACAGCAGTGGGGAATAAGTTTTATTACAGTAGAAGTCTTTCTGAAAGTGCTTGAACCACCCTCAATAACTGTAATCGAAATCCATGCATATTTTTTATTCTGCTAACAGACAGAAAAAGACACGCAGACCTACGCGACTGAAAACCTAACCTCCCTCCACCTACTGGTGGGTGAGGTAATAACTTCACAAGAAAGGTCCCAGGACAGTATAAATGGACTGATATATAGCCGCTTTTCTATTCTACATGTGCACTCAAAGTGCTTCACACAGCATCTCTCATTCATGCAGTCACAAACATTCATACAAGCACTTTCTACATCTAAGTGCTTGCTATCTAATATTCACACACAATCACACTTTGATGAACACATCGGGAGCAACTTCAGGTTCAGTATCTTGTCCAAGGGTATGTTGACACACAGACTGGAGAAGCCACGGATAGAACCACCAACCTTCTGATTAGTAGATGACTTGTTCTACCCCCTGACCCCAAAAACAAGACTCCATCTCACACACAGCATTATCAACAATACAGCTACTGAAACTTAAAAACTTTAACAGTCCATTAGCTTACTTGAAATTGAATGCGCCGAAGCACAGAGCTTGAAGATCAAATGAGAGTCACAGTCTTGTGGTTGTGTTACTTAAAAAGCTGTAGTTTAAATGTGTGTTTATCCATTAATGGGTGTTTGTCAGTCAAATTGAGGGTCTGAGGATGGAAGGTGGCATTTGATATCCAAAGTAAGAAACCACTTGAGCAAATTTTTGAGTTGAGGTATTGACAAAAATGAATACAACAGATTTGTCTTGACCTTGTCAAGCCTTATTCTTTTTCTGCTCTGTGACTATTCTATTACGAGTTAACCAAGCAGAAAAAAGAAAAACCAAGGTCATGTATAGCCGGTTAAAGCTGATTCTGGCAAAACAAAGTTGCAGTCATGACAGCAGGCAGTGCTTCAGATATGGATGTTGCTGCAAAAATGCTACAAGTTAGAAGCAGCACAAGATTTATTACTACTGCTATTGCTACTTGATTATTTTATTCTATTAGGCATTTACGAAGAGTGTTGTCATAATGAGTGTATGAATTCTTGAGTTACGGCCAAAAATGTGTTTTGTGGGATCATGAGAATGGGATGAAAGGACCCAAACCCCAAAACACAATGGCGTCATTGTCAACTGTTGCCAGTGCAGAATCATAAAAATTGTCTAACAGTCCAAACACTTATTGCCTGGGTTTTATATCTGTGCATTCCACCAGCACAGCTGTTAGAAAGGAGTCAGCTTCCAGAGACTCCCTACTTGTAGAATCCACTGGATTGGTAAAATGCAAATGATAGCTAATGGTATAACTCCTCCCTCATTTCTCTGTATTTAAAAGGTCTGGATGATAAATTTCAGGAAAACTGTTACAAAGTTATGCAGATCTTAAAGCAGGACAATTTTACAGCTGTGTTTGCAAACACCTCACCTCTCAGTGGGAAGTTAAGGGAGATGTTCATGTTACACAAATGTCCATAGCAGCACTTCACTACCAACTGAGGAGTTGGTGAAGATTCGCAGCTCAAGGATGGGTCTTCGTTACCCAAAATGCAGCCTTTACGAGTAACTGATGTCCCATTAATCATTGCAAGAGAGTTAAAGCACTGCTGGCCAAAACATCGGCCCTCACTGCTGCAGGATGATCCGTCACACAAACATTCATATCTCACGCTGCCTTCACCTGCAAGAGAAAACAATTAGAAAGATCAGAATTTATCTTTCAGTAGACAGAAGTCTTACAGTGCATGATCAATGATGAAGCAGAAATATGACCGTTCATGTTTAATGGCATCAAACGATCATTGCTCATCACTTGTTTGCATGTAGAGACAATGCATAATGTAGACGTGGGGGAAAGTTTTGCTTGCCAGCCTAAAAAACACTTTCTACTGCAATCCGTTGCCACTGCAGTAGTTTAAAATAACAGACAGACAGCAGATGAAAGGGAGACAGACTGAGGGGGGGGTAGCATGAATATTTGTTTGATGCATGCAAGAGACTTGAAGGGGACAGTGAAAAAAACAGAATGAAACACTGTGTGTATATTAACTACATCAAAAGAGGAAGGAGTGTTTCAGCTGTCCATAACCCAACTTTTCAAGCATTGTACATATTTTTTTTTCCTCTGGATATCTAGCACAACTACTACACAAACTGGATCCTGTATAGCTTTGCTAGCAGGAACTTCCCCTCCCTTTAGATATTGCTCTCGTTCAGGTCTGACGTGAAAAGCTGAAGGGTTTTTTTTTTTGACAAGATACTCACCTTCCAAGCTTGAAGAGGGAAGGACCAGTGTGATCAAGACTAACAGAAGCACATCCACACTCATCATTGTAGACCTGAAGAGAGGGGGGGGGAATCATAAACCCAAAATGAACACGGCACTCTAATTATGATTTGTTTTTTCTTCATACATCAGAATATTATTGATATCTTTGTGGAAATATCTTTCAGACCACTACTTCATGAGACAGACAGAAAATGGCAGGACTTCCCTGTCGACCTAGGAGTATTAGAGAGAGCAATTTTACAGAGGGAGACCTTTTCTTGTTTTCAAAAAAAAAAAAAGTCAACACCAAGTTTAAAATGCTTAAGTAAAGTGGGTCTCATGCCTTCCTGTTGTCCTGGCAACAAGGCATTGAGTGGCAAGCAATGGGGAGACTGGTGCTCTCCTATTGGCTGCCTCAGTGCGTGAGTGTGTTGATATCTGTGTCTGTGTGTGTGTTGGAGGGACAGGCTGCTTGGCAGTGAGGGGAGAGGAGCAGACAGACATGAAGAGGAGGAAGAGGAGGAGGAAAAAGAAGAGAGGAGGACAGTGTGGGTGCCCGAATACTATCGTTCATAGAGGCCTGGTGACAGTCTAAACGTTCAATATTTAATGCATTTGTAGGAACCTTCACATACGCTGTGCAGTTGTGTGGTTATTTTGACAGATTTTTTTTTTTAAAACAGCGCACCTGTTTATCTTGCACTGCAAACTCCAAAATAACCATTTTATAAAGATATGCAAGTTTTGTGCAGACACATAGCTTGGAGCGTGCCCTGTTTATGCCATACCAAACACCGGGAACGTTTTCTTGGCAGCATGTGCGTTTGCGCCTGAGTGCATCTGTGTCGCTGATAAATACCCCAGCACCCCCAACCCCTCCAAGCTTTTGTGCCCGTCTCCCAGACATAAATGATTAAGCACGTAATGTTAGCATTAGGCCAACGGCGGCGTCTGCACAGGCCGCTCACACATAGACCACATGCTGCTCCCTTAATCAGCACACAAAACAGAGGCTGCCACACAGAGATAATCAGGAGCTCTGTCTGCTCCCCTTGGACTGGAGAGGAGAAGGGAACAGCAACGGAGGCAGAGCACGGCTAAGTGGGCATGAGGAGACAAGGGAGGAATGGCCCAGGGGCAACTGGGGGACAGTGGGTCAGAGAAGGGCAAAGAACAGGGCAAGCGTGTGAGAGAGATGTGGGTCACAGTGGGCCGCAACACTCTGTTAGGCTAAAGGGGGGGTGGGGGTTGGGAGCGAGACGAGGAGGTGTCTAGTGTCAGCGCCCAGAGGGACAGTGAGAAGAAGGGCGCCATGCTGTTGGAAGGGTGCAGTAGGTGGGGTGGGCTGAGCTGTGATGGAGCTAGAAAGTCGGTGGAAACAGGACAAAGAGATAAAAAAAGGTGTAAAAGGCAAAAGCCACAGGGCCAGTAAAATAGATGTGTGTTCCTCATTATCTTGATATATTGACTCAAATGACTCGTTTAAAAAAAAAAAAGATATCAAGTACAACATGCTGACTCATACACTGTTAACAGATCAATAACTAACCTCAATTAACTAAGTACAGCATGTCATGAGGCTCTGTTTAATGGCATCAATTAGTGTAGGCAAATGATTTGTTGCATTTTTGTTTATATTTACTGCCAAAAGAGCCTCGACGGGGCAATGAAATTATCTCTGTCTCAATTCGTCTCGCCTACTCAAACATTTTGTCTTAAATAAGCTATAAGGAATGAGGCACTGGCTGACTTACAGTCTGTGGTCTATGTGTCTCCTGTTAGGTACACAGCAAATATTTTATTCTAAGCATTACAAAATCTCAGGAGTGACATGGTCAGACTTAATAACCAGTGTTGAACATGTACAGTATGCGTTCGTGTGACTACCAAGTGTACATTATGCATTAATAGCAATATTTGTTGCATATCCACAGTAAACAAACTGCTTCCCACTTATGAATAGGACATGGCTAGTTGGTAGCAGATCATAAAGCTAACCAACAGCTTTGCTTCATAAATACGGAGCTAGAAACAGTCCTGATATTGGAAACCTCAGAAGGGATTCTTAGGAAGTAAAGAAGCAGAGCTAGCATCTGCAAAACTGATCTGAGCAGACAATTTTGTCGTACTGTGTGTGTGTGTGTGTTGCATCTACCCCTGCGTATTGAATTCTCTGGCAGCGTTGTGTAGTGTGTGCTCACAGAGCTGACATCCTGCCAAGGGTGTGCTCTCATTCCCCCACTCTGTCTCAACCCCCATCTTTCCTCTTATTCCCTCTTCCTATGTCCTCTGATGTGGTGATGTAATAGGAAACTGGTACGAACACCACATGCTTATTATAACTTAAGATATATTTTCCCCATGTTTATTGTGGTTGGAGCCAATATCGTAATAAGCCTTACAACACTAAGACAGAAGAAAATGTTTTGAGCTTGAGAAAGGTGGCCCGATATTGATATGCATGAAATATTTTGAGGAAACTAATGTTTCAGTTGCATTCCTTCTCTTTAACTACCTAAAAAGTTAAATGTCAAATTTACTTTGGATGACATCTGAGTCCTGAGCTCCTCTATTGCAGTGGTAGAATTTGACTCAAATATATACTACTAGGAAAATGTTGAGGTACTTGCAGTTAAGTTATACAGTACTTTCAGGTTCAATTTTCTAAGGCACATTCAGGTGGCAATACCTCAATTTTAAATGGAGGACACAGTTTTTCTTTTGCTTAAGGAAATAATCTAAATACTTTTTTCCCCACCACAGATGTTCTGTATGAGGATTTCAGATTATCTGAGTTGCGTATGTACTGACCTTGTATACACAAACATAAAGATGACATTTAGCTTAACACAAGCAGGCCTCAGTGTCTACAACCCAAGATAAACAGCTGAAATAGACATGGCCCACTGAGAAGTATGTTAGGGTAGACTCCTGCTGAGCGCTACTAGAGAGACTTGAAAGTGATCCTACATGTCATCGCTGCCATTTTATGATGCCACGATTCCTTCCCAGACTCTTTCCAGTGATCCCACTCCAGAGGGCCATCTTGATAATCATTACTCTAAGAAGTTGAGCGGAGCTTAAAGTGATTAGATAGAGATAATTAAAAATGCCACTCACATGCTCTTATTGGTGCAAGTGGACCAAAAGGCATTTAGGTAGCTGTGATTTTAAAAATTTGAGGAGTTTAAATAGGATTAAGTCCATCATGTTATTGTCAACTATAAATAATTGTGCATTTTAAAATTGATCTGTTGAAAATTACTTCAACAAGACACATATTAGTCTAGTTGGATGCTTTATTATTTTGGTGTGTTTTATATTCAGGTCAGCTAAAGAAGAGGATGACAAAACACTACTTTGTCTGATGAGCACGGTGTATTACCGAGGTTGAGGAGGGAGGAGGCTGAAGCCCTGCAGGAGCTGCTGAGTCATCATGCTGGCAAAGAGGGAGACGAGAGGTGGAATCTGTGTCTGAGCTGGCAGGCTGGCACAGTTACCATGGCACAAATAGCCTGGGCACAGAGGAAACTGCAGCAAACTGCAGGGTGGCGAGAGAAGAAACAGGCAAAGAGTGGGGCAATGCAGATCCTGCTGTTCATGTCCCTGTCCCTCTTTGCTGACCCATACCCAGACAGCCAAAGTGCCAGCATGCCATCAGGGACACACAGATGGTTCGCTCCTAGGTGGATGTAATACAGACTTGAGGGCAAAAATAAATAAATAAAAAAATAAAATCATCCTCTTTGCAGCAGCCCACATTCACATTCACACTACAGCTTGGAAAGTCAACACGCTCACCTCAGCCTTAAACTACTCTCTGGTTAGAAAAATAAAACATTTGGAATGACTAAAGGTAAGATACAAGACTGCACAAGCTTAACTTCAAATCTTAAAAGGTTATGAGTGGAAAACACACTTTTGTCAGTTTTTACAAACTGGGTAGAAGGTAAATTTATAAATTTACTTTAAAAAGAAGAGTGCACACTAAATGACTCAAACATCAGTGCTAAATTTAATTTCTCTTTCAGAGTCTAGAAAGAAATCATAGCTGGATTTCCAAAGTAAAAGTCTTCCTTGCACTATGCCAAGACTTTCCATAAAGCACACTGAAAATTAACATTTGTCCCAAAATTATGGTATCTGATGACACATTGGCCTTAAAGCAAACCAATTTGCGACAGACAGGACAGCTAGTTGTGTAGTTTGGCCTCTACTAACACAGAGATATTAAGAATCTTACAGTTCATAGAATAATCACACTGTGCAAGATGGTCTAATAAAACCTTGGTAGAAAATCTGTGCTGGGCAGTGAAACAGCAGTTCTGAAATGCATCAGTGTGTGATGGAAGTCTGATGAAATGTAGGTCTGTGATATAAACAGATAAAGAAAAAAAGCTGAGACATGTCCCCAACTTGCAAGCTTTGGCCTTAAGTAAGGCAGTCGCCGAGTCAGTCAGAATCCCAACTCAGCTTCCTTTCTCTGTCATCACCTTTCCACTTGCTATAAAACACACTGATGACTACAACACATAAAAATTAAGTATTCTGTGCATAATTCCTCAACTAAGTATCATTTAGGCTGGCTACCAAGCTAGCTGTTTGCAATTGTCTGGCCCTGCTGAAAGCCTGAACCAAGCTACAGTACAGTATCCTAGAACTACCAGCATATAAAAGCACATTTTGCAGATGCCAAACTTCAAATGCTCACAATCTCACACTCCAGAGTGCCCTTGGTTGGCCAGTGTACGGCAAAGTATTCTGTGCTGCTACTTAGTGTGAAAGCTGTCTCAGTGTGGTAACTGGAAAGCAAAGCTTCTTAATGTTTTTATGCCTTAATATGTTTTTATGCCCGTGAAGCCCTTTGAACCTCTACATGAATTTGATTCAGTTCAAATGAAACTGAATTGAATTGAGCTGAGCTGAATTAACCTTTTGAAACACTCATCTTTGTCCAGGGGTCTCATCAAAATGGGAGATGAAAGGACTTCTGAGGTCCCCTGGAATCTGCAGTACCCCGTTAGCTCCAGCCAGGCTCCATCTCTCGTACAGTATCTCAGCAGCCGGCCTCTTTTACAATGTGAGGAATGTAATCAAATGCAAATACACCCCCCCCCCGGTCCCTTTGCCCAATGTTTCACTCACACATTAATTGTGGTAGGCAACAGCATAGCAAGATTTTGTTCTGTGGATATAGTGCTGCTTAAGGTGTACGCACACACCCACACTCTGTACTGGGCCTAGACCAAATATAATTACAAAAATAGTTTTCTTCCTGATGTGTCCCATCCCGCCCTCCACCTCTCAGGGCTTAAAGCAAGAAAGAAAAAAAAACATTTCTCAATATATGATCAGTGGGTAGGAGTAAGAATGAATGGAGGTGGAATTAGCTGGAGAGGAAAAAAAAAGCTACTTGTTCATGTTACAAAAAAAAATTCCTCACATAAAAATGTCGCATATCTATTTTTTTAGGAATCACACATTTCAACTTGAAATTACATTTTAAGATATTAGTTAGCAAATTAGCAAGCAATTTTCAAAACACAGTTTCCCTGAGTTTGAGACTTGTTGTGTTTGCTACAAAAGATTCTGGGAGTAAAAACGATAAATTAATGAGATATCTTATTTCAGTTTTTCAGAAATAGACTTGCACTAGGGACTTGGACGCTGTGGCATTTGTTCTAAATATTTAGGAGGATGGATGCAATTTGTCTGCAGATTTCTCGAAAGAAGATGATAAAAACACATAAGAAAGATGCAAGGTAAAACTCTGATAGATTAATGCTGTGTCACACATCGCAACACTTTCCCGAGTTGTAATAACTTAATCTTATCTTCAAAATATGAATCCTCACATGAACTTGCAAGGTCAATCAAAATAGTTAAAAAATAAATAATTGAGCTGTAACTGTAGACCACAGAAAGCACAAAACATGGACATAGTGCCTTAAACCTGCATTCTATCTCAATGCCAACAGATGGTGAATGCCTTCAGTCCTATTGAAGTCTATGGGAAAATGGCTTTTTGACTTGATCTCTGTAAACACTTCTCTGATAGTTTATGTCCTCGGCCACTCATTTTGGGTCATGAATGAATAATAAATTAACTCTGTTTTGCAAATTTCGGTCATAATAATTTTCAGGATTTTTTTCAGGAAAAAAACAAAAGAATGAAAGGTATGTTTTCTTCATTTACAAAACAGAAAAACAGATATTTTCATTATGATCTGTTTCTAATACTTCACAATGGAGTTTGATTTATTTGAAGAAAAGACATAACACCTGAGGCAATGTTAGTTAGATGTTAGAGAGAGATAGAGAACACAGAAGACACAAAGACTGGGAGGAGTACAGCACACAGACAATGTAAACAATAAGTGTCACATTTCTGCATTACAGCCATTCTCACACATGGAAGAAATAAAATCATCTCTCTTTTGACTTTTTTCACATGTAGCAAGGAGTGGAAATTGTGCACAAAAACAACAAAGCTTAAGTATAAAATGTCTTCACAGACTTTGCGATGTGTGATGTACAAGGTGAGACAAATTTAAACGCTTTACAGCGTTGTGATGACATTGTTAACGAGTCTTCTACGGCAGAGGTCCCCAATCCCTGGACCGCCGACCGGTACTGGTCAGTGTGACATTTGGTACCGGGCCACACTTACAAATAATAACTTACATTATTTCCATTTTACTTATTATCTGAGTCTGAACGATGTTTTATTTTGAAAAATGGGCGGATTTGCTCTGTTACATCCATCTATGACTCCCTCTTGACGGTGTCAAGACGCTTGTATCAGTCACATGATATGTCACCATTAAAATTAAACCCACAAGCTTCACTGGTTCCCGTGCCTGTCTAACAAAATAGGTTGGTTGACCTACATAATACTCGTTTAAATATTTGAGTGCTCAACAAGAGTAGAAAAGCACTATATAAGAACTAGTTCATTTACCATTTATATTTAGCAGCACCGGGGATAGCAGTGAGGCGGACCCAGCCACTGACACTCTCCAGCGCTGAACACCGCAGCTATGCAGACACTCTCCATGTGAAATCAAAGCTTGTATTGGTGCATGCCGGCTGATACTTAGTATAGCCGAACCCAGCCAACCCACAAGCTAGCAAAAATGAGTTGCAGAGAAACAAACTCAGGGCTCACACTGATTCAGCGTTATGGTGAGTTGTATTTTTCATGCATTTTACACAGTAAAAATCGCCAAAGTCAAAGTCACACAAATCGGATTTTCATTCTAGTCAGATGGCTTCTGCGGGTCCCGTTTTCTCCTAACATTAATTCCAATAAAATCATCACCTAAATTGGTCGGATTTTCGCCTACCTCGGATGAAAAAATCTGGTCCAATTGTAATAAATTTCCAATTAAATGTGATCACATAAGTTGGATGATTTTAGCACTAAAGCCCTCCTCAGCTCCCGTCCGCTCACTTCAATTCATCGGCTCACTCATGCACAACTACACACACTAACAACGCCTGGAGATCGCTTTAGTGTTTACATCAGTTCATTTCACTGGAGACAATCATGGCAAGCACAGGAGCCAAGCGTGAGCTACAAACTCGCACTTACGAGCAAAAATATGAGATTATAAAATTTGCACAGAGATGAAGCAGAAGCAATTGCAGTGAAATTCTATATTAGACCCCGAACTGTGCCATTTGAATCCGACTTAGGCAATTTCTACTGTATTTATGCATCTTATTTTGAAGGCATGTTTAAACATTACCATGGCGACCAGAGAGCGTTGCGGGCAGAGAGGATGTTATTCATGTTGTGGCACGATGTTAGGAGGACACTGCTGATAGAGCTGCACACGAATACACAGTGAATCCACGTTTATTATTACAATTAGAAAATATCACTTTTGATTACGGTCGCATCATTTATTTTGACGTCACGCCACAACTTAAAGGCCGGTCTGTGGAAATACTAACACTAAACCAGTCTGTGGCTCAAAAAAGGTTGGAGACCACTGTTCTACGCAACAGTCACCATAGCAATTAGACACTCATTTTCACACAGCATCAAAACATTTGAAACGGGCAGTTCAAACAGACTTTATGGCCCTCGGCCACGTCTGCCAACAGAGGAATGCACAAACATTCCCTCTCCAAATGACCATCTTACAAAGGTTACCGCCCTGGGGCAACATTTCTCTCTTTGATTTGTATCAAGGTACACCCCTGACACCAATTTTGTTTCTTGTAAAACAAGTCAGTCAGGCAAACAGACCAAAGAACAATGGGTGCAGCTACCTAAAGCTAAGGGAATATTCAGCTGACCACTGTGCACTCTAAAGACTTGACTGACAGATAACATGATAATCCACAGTGAGTGACCCACTACACATTGAGCAAACCATTCATCTCACCACTGTGATAATCACTGAGTAAACAGCTTGTAACAAACCAATGAATGTGTATATTGCACTGTGCTCCCCAGAGAGACTGATTGGGGCCATGACATCCTCCTGCCAATCAAGTCTTTATGACTTTGAGTTTCCTGCCTTCCCAGAGCAAAGACATCCAAGGAAACCAGAGCAGCAGGAAATGGTTTCTGAGACACTTTTACGATAAAGTCATAAATGTGATGTAATTGTTTTTTGAAAGTAGATATGGGTGATAATTCTGTATTATCATTTATCACTCTGCAGTGGTGAATTATGATCATGCGGTGACAATGTTTTTGGATAATTATGTTTTTCCTGTTAAGGGTTAATGGAAATGGGGGCATCCCTAGCTAACTGATTAACTACTTGCTTATTAAAATCTTCATTAGAATTAGCAGCCCTGGATTTGGCACGTGTGCAAAAAATATACTGTTATATTGTGATAGTGATTTCAGCCATGTTGCTGAACCTTACTTGGATGTCAAAACCAATGAATGTCTAAATATTATAAATGGCCCACTTGCCTGAAGCATGAGGACTAAGAATTCAAGCAAGCCCCATCAACTATGACAGCGAAGTCCTACCATCATAACAGAACCATTTCAGTTTACAACTCCATGACCCACCGAGATGAAACATAGATTATTTTCAATTCACAGACAAAGTGCCCACACCAAATAAGAGTCCATGCCCTGGACAGGGAATGCGATCAGAGAGAAGCAGAGACTGAAAACAAAGCCATAACTTTCTCCCCTAACAGCTGAGCGATAAGACAAGAGCACTGAAGCGAGTGAAGGGCTCATAAAATGTGTATTGCAGACTGTCTCCAGTGCAGTCTGGGGTTAGTGTGGAGAGAGGAGAGGAGCCATGAGCACTGCAGATCTAGGTGTGTGTGCGCATCTGAGGAGACAGCAGTGTCTCGTCTCGTCTCTCTCTCTCTGTCTCCACTGGTCTTCATCCACATTTGAACACAGAATAGGAGGAATCAATAAGTCTGTGCAGAGCCACCACATGAGGAGAAGAGAAAGCTCCCAAACAGCAAACAGTGGAAGACTAAAATCTGGCAGAAGCACAGACAGTCTTTTATCTTATTCTCTTTTCCCCCCTCTAACTTCCCATGTCCTGCTGAGGCTGCAGAGCCTAAAAAGTCCCAGACAGCTCTTCTCATCGCGATATGTTTGGGCTACATAAGGCTGATGATTATTAAAAGGCTGAAGGATTTTTTGACTAAAAATAACACTGCAGACAGAAGGCCCCTTTCTAAAGAGCTGGACACGAGCATAGAGCACAGGCAAATTCAACCCACATGCTGCGTTTCTCTGCAGTCGGCTGCCTCGTTTGATGCCAGGTCTGTTGCTAGTCAAAGTTTTGAGTAAGTCAGCACAGAGAAACATGCCCAGGTCATACATATAGACAAGTGGTGACGCAAGCAAGCTGAAGGTAGCTACTTATGATACAACACTCCAAGCCAGGTCCACCCCCCTTTTCTATCCTTTAGCCTGCACCTACCACCTGTTTACACACACATATTCTCACACACACACACAAATACAGGCTTTCCTCCCTCCCCCTCCTCCCTCCCTTTCTTCTCCAACTTGAGAGCCACCTACAAGGAAAAGCGATGAGCCTCAGACTCATGCTCAGACATGAAGCAGTCTATCTTGGTCTCATAACTGCAGTTCCCTTGTTAATGACAGACTGTGTAACCTGATTCCACACACATATGCATATACACACACCACTCCCCCGCCCTCCCCCCCCCAACACACACACACACACACACACTCGCAGGATTTTTTTTCTTTTTGAGCTTCTCTCTCACTCCACTCACATATTGTTCCAAACCAAACTGCCAGCTGCTTCTGACAGCCAAATTATTGTGCACACTAAATGATTGCTATCAGAGCCCCCCCCCCACCCTCCAACCACCACCCCTACTCCAACCCTTTCCAGCCTCCCCTCACTTCATATTATCTGAAATGGTCCGGACTCGCCGGGCAAATAAGGCGCTTTATGGCTATCAGGAAAAGAACAGACACAGGAAAACACTAGCGTAGGGGCCAGGATATTTGCAAACAAAGAACTTGGAAGCGGCTATGTGTAAATAAAAAACTCGAATTATAACCTCAGCTCACTATCACAAACCAGATTTCTAATTGTCTCTATGCAATGTAATGTTTTAACTAATGACTGCTTTCCAGCAGTTTGAAGATATTATTGCCAGCTTTTCTGCATGTTTGCAGTCATTACAAATGACTGCAAACATTAGAAATTCATCGCAGACTGTAGCCTACATATCTAAAAAAATTCAATACTTTGCCTGTTGGCATGTCTCATAATGTGTCATCCTGATCTTGATTAATATAATTTTAAGTCAACACGCACGTGTGTGAGTAGTATGCACTAGCCTACTGATTTTCTATATTCGATTCAGAGGTGAAAGTAACAAAGTACAAATACTTTGTTACTGTACTTAAGTAGAATTTTCAGGTATCTGTACTTTACTTGAGCATCTACTTTTCCTCCCTACATTTTTACACAAATATCTGTACTTTCTGTTTTGCTCCTTCAAACATCAAGCCAATCTGAGCCTAAATGGAGGGAACAATACCGTATAAAAGACAATCTTATTGGTGCATCCTCCATCACCGGGGATGAACGCATACAAAGAGACGAAAGAGGCAAAAACATATAGTTTAGGTATCATTTATAGCGCTGTACTACAGTTAAAATAGGCTGAACTGAGTGCAGATGTCCGTAAGTTGTGGTCGCCGTAATTCCGCATCTAGCTAGCCCTACTGAAGATAAGGGAGCATAAATGGAGTAACATGTTGTGGCAGGTAATTTTAAACGCAACGTTTCTAACAGCACAACAAATATCAGCAAACACACAAACTGTGTGTGTGCAGTTTGTCACACAATGTGTCTGCTAGCTAAAGGTACTGCTGACGTTTTTTCCAGAATGAGAGATTACATCTTTCTCCGTCTCTGAGTGAAGTTAAGACAGGACAGGACAGGAAGAAGAGGTTATATTTCAATGTAAGGACTGCTCAGTGGCATTTGATAAACTGGAAATTTAAAGCTTACATATCTTTTTTTTTTTTAAATCAGAATGGATCTATATATAATGTGAAGTTATGTCTTTTCATATAGTGAAACATCCTGCAAAACAAACTAAGGTATGTTAACTTTGAGTTACTCATGGGCTGCATGAAAATTCTGCAGTGTAGTGTAGGATTAACAGGTTAGTTTGCTGTGCTGTGGTGAATTTAAAGGAAATCCCTGTGGTGGACTGGTGCACAGCAGCTGTGGTGTAGCAGAGACAAATTCATTCACTCAATTCAACCTTTATAACAACTGTATACTCGCTAGTATACACACAGTATAAACAGCACACTGTCTGTGTAGTGGATGGATAATCAGCGAAAAGACGGCTTGTGAAACATCTGCTTACATCTTATTGAATTCAGTTCATCCACAAAGAGCAGTAAACCTCAGAGCAGCACATGTCAGCCTGTAGACAGAAAATCTACTTGAGCTCACAATAGGAAGTTGTGATTCTTTTCCCCATGCAGAACCACTATAACCAGTCTTAGGGTTCCTCCACCTGCTAAATCCCACTTTAAACCCTGAATATACTCATTTTTGTTTTTAGGTGTGGACGCTGAGTCACCCTCTACAATGTGGGCAACAGAAAATAGAAATATTTTTGAATTCCCTTTTGACTGCTTTTGTCCTGCACAACAGATTCAAGCTCAGTACAGTCATTAGAATTAGAATTTAGATGGCAATGATAATTGTATTCTCATGTACCAATATTATTTTATTATTATTATTACATTAATATAGAACAAGGTTTGGTTAGCTTTGCACAAAAATGGAAAGAAATGTCCTCCAAAGAGCTTCTTTTACTTTCTTACTTTGAGTACATTTCAGGGCTGCACTTTTCCCACTTTTACTCGAGTAAAGAAGTTGAATCAGTACTTCACCTTTTACCAGAGTATTTTTTAACACAACTATCTGTACTTCTGCTCTGATTAGCTTAAATTAGTGCTAATAAATTAGGCAAATTGTGTTTTTTTAAGTAGTATTTTACAATCTTCAATCTTATTTATTAACCCTTTCTTCCAAATTCATATTGGTGGATGTATTTAATTGTTAAATTTTATTTTACAATGTTAGCAATATGCAAGTTGAGCCTAATGTGCTTATTTACACACAAATTAATGAATAAAAGTCTCTTCCTAGGGAAGAATATGTCTAATTCATTTGACACTGATACTCGTTTGGTAGATACCGGCATGCAAAGATATCAGTTTGGTATCGGAGCTGGGAAAAGTTGGATCTCTGCATCCTGAATAGCAAGGATTATTTTCCAAGTTCTGTTCTTCAAGATAATTGTTCATAAACATATGCTTATAGAATATATCTGTGACAGACTAATGTTAACAAACTAGCAGTACACACATTTCAATGATACACGATACAAAAACAGCTTCAGAGATTACTCAGCTGACACATAAACCTTCATTTTTGGTGGACATACCATAAATGAAGCCTCTGAAAACTATCATATTTTAGTGGCACGCCTGGAAACCTATTGAAAACCATTCCACTGCCAAAGGATATATTTATCCACTGGCCACCAAAGATACTCTAATGTTTAAAGATCAGTTACTTTCATTCAAATATAACGAGTTGAAGATTCAGTTACCACTGTTAGGTTGTCTGAAACAAGACCAAGAGTTGGTGAGGAGGAGGACAGTCCAATGAAATTGGTAGGATTAACAACAGCAGTCAGGCTGCTGTTTGTTCCTCAGGTGAACAGAACAGGGTCCCCGAGACCCCCATAGAGCTGAACAATACACAAGCTGCCCAGACAGCCTGCATCGTATCTGACCACTATCAGCCAGACTCCATGAAGTGAGCCCCCGAGAATGACTGCCACTTGCCAAGAGGCCAGAGCTCAGTGACTGGTCAGCTATGGGGTTACATTCTCCAGATCACACAACCACACAGTCACTGAATGCCACTTAACACTGCCACTAACCAAGGCAAAAATAAATAAATAAATAAACCTAAAGAGCAATCCATTTGACCCTTCATTGACTTAAAAATTTCTATATAGCTAATTCGAAAAAGAAAGGAATTTTATTTATGACCAACTTGCTTGTGTGTTGCACTGAAAATTCACACTTGCAGCTTCAACGAGTACTGGCTGTCTGAAGGGCACTGTGTAGATGGAGGTCATTTTTGAAACTGTGCCAAAATGCTCCTCTGGATAGAGATATTTTTCAATTTAAAAAACCCTTTTAAAAATGGAATGTGTCATCCCCCCGTGACCCCAAGTTGCATAAGCTGTTAAGAAAATTGATGGATGGATTAGTATGGATACAGCCCAAATAGTCTCCTATGCCAGACTTCAGACTTCATGTGCATGACAATCAGATTGTCTCTCACACACACACACACACACACACACACACACACACACACATTTTCAAGCACAGCCGATTTAAAAAGCTACTGCTAAAGCAGAAAGTGCACATTCAAAAGGCTTCCCCTGGTATTCAAACTCCTGGCAAGGAGGACGGGGGGACTGGTGAGTGTGGGGGATTGTGATTTTTGTGGGATCTAGACACTGAGTCGATTCTGCAGGAAGAACACTTAAGTGTGAGACACTCCCATTCACACCTCTTGCAAACAGCACAATTATCTCTGAACGTTTTCAGCCAGCGTTAACACCTTTCTAATGAAGTTGGCACCTTCTCATCACTGGGTCTACCACTTTTCCATCTGACTGCTCCTCCAAGTATTTCTCACATACCATCTTCTGTTTGGTTTGACTTATTCCACTTCCAATACATACCCTACTGGTGACGTTTAAGTCGTTGTTTTGTTGTTTGCTTGTTTTATCGCTAACCTGTCCAACATCAAATCGCGGACCACTCCTAAGCACACTGTGTGTTCCTAAGTGTTGGTGGCGCTAACCCCCCCCCGGCGCGCTCCAGGACTGCGTTTGTGATGTTAAAAGTGCTCAGCGGGCGATGATGGGGCACGACCCTCCTAAAAATTGCATGACAAAAACTCTTCAAGTCACAGCCAGCTGCAATGTCGCCAGCTTTATATGACTTCGAAGGAGAAATCAGAGCCCTGAGCGGTCACAATTATAAACCAGATTTTCGTTATTTTGGCCTAGCGCTCATCATTTCATTATCAAGCGACATATCTGACAAGGTCTCTTAGAAATGATACACTGAACTGCGCAGGGAGCTTATTAGAAGCAGCGATTTGTTTATGCAAAGTCACAAGAAAAACACATGTTAAATTTAATATATATATATGTGTGTGTTTTGGCTGCAGAACAAAACAGGCCACGGTTTTGCAAAGCAGCTGAGGGAGATAGGGGTTTCTTACGAGAACGCGTCACGAAGCCGTCTCCAGCAAACTTTTCCACGTCTACCGAAAACGTCCGTGCGCATATTCCAACACAGTCTACTTTAAATAACATTTTAGAGACGTCACGATAAAAACTTACCTCTTGGGGTATGTTTCAAAGTGCTGTGAGGGCTCGGTAATAGGCGCAGGTCGAACTATTCTGCCATCTCTCGAGAATTCACCGACAATACCCGATTTGTTTTCCAAAGTCTGAAAAGCAGAACCTACATGACGCCAACACTCACGTCTGTCGTTCACTCGGTGGAAATGTGTAATATTAATAATGATAATTAAAGTGACAAACTCACTCCGTACTCATATTCGGGAGAGAGCAAAAACGAAGACACATTTGTAACGCCGTCTGCTCTTCACAACTCGCAACCCGGCGGCGGCGTTTTCGAAGGCAAAAAGCCAGGATTGGAGGAGGAGGAAGTTACCTTGTAACGATGTAACGCTAGGTGAGACGATAAATACACGCTTTTTCCGGTTGGACGTTTCAAAATAAAACACAACTCTTTAATTTTATCCCCAGGTAATGAAAAATAGAAATTGCTCTAAATCACCTTTACTTTAGAAAAAAATTACTATATGAACAGTGGCAGAAACCCGGCGTTATATATATCAAGCTGAACCGTTTGTATTTAAACTGAGTAATTTATTTTTTCCTGCTTATATTCAGTTATATTTTAAATTAACTTCAATTTTATTTATATGGCGCCAAATCACAGCAAACAGTCTTCTCAAGGAGCTTCATACTGTAAGGTAAAGACCATACAATAATTAAAGAGACAAGCCAACAATCAAAATGACTGCCTATGAGCTTTCAGAGCAAAATACCCGAGGCGTGCAGTTATTTGTTACTTCACAAAGTCATATGACTTAGAAAACATTACATTAGCTTATAAAATAGTTTAGTTCAAAATTAATCAATTGAGAGTACACAAATGCATTATTAATGATAAGCTAGTTTAAGACTATGTAATAATATGACAATTAAATTTTTTTCATCATGGAGAATTTGGCTGATAATTCACTTTTGTGGTCTGGCAGAAATCACCTCCTTGTGAATGTCACCAAGACAAAACTCTGAACTCTGCAACTAAACCAAGTACTTGGGTGTTTACTTCAATGGCAGATTGGACTGGAAGATCAGCAGTGATGCCATGTGCAAGGAGGGGATAACCAGACTCTTATTTCCAAGGAAGCTCAGACCCTTCAATGTGTATGGAAAGATGTTGGAGATCTTCTACCAGCCTGCAGTAGTGAATGCCATTTACTACGCTGTTGTCTGCTGGGCAGGCAGCATCAGTGCCAGAGATGCCAGAAGGATGAACAAATTAATCCACAAGGCTGGAACCATCACTGGCCAGAATCTGGAGGCATTTGAGTCAGAGAGGGACAGAAGGTCACCGAACAAGCTGCTCTCCATCATGGACAATCCATCTCACCTCCTCCATACCACACTACTGAAGGAGCAGAACTCCTTATCCCTCAGATTTATTCAACCCTGCTGCCATAAAGAACACTTCAGGAAATCATCCCTATTTTTCTCATAAAGCTGTACACCAGCTCTTCTTCTTGTGACACGTAAACACACCCGTCAGGACACAATATCCCACACACATTTTTGTATACCTTCTTGCTGCTCTTTCTTATAGTGTACATATCTGCAATGTTGTTTTTATTGTACATTGTACTGTTTTTATTCCTTGCAGAATTAATAAAGTATCTATTTAAATGAACACTTTTATAAAAAAAAAAAATTTTGGGGGGGGGTCGTGAGGGTCAAAGGCCAGTGCTAGAAATATACTCTAATTTATTAACTCTTTATTTATGCTAATAATGACCGTTATCATTATCCTATCATGGAATACTGTCCAAGAGTGCTTTGTAGTCATTTTTCTTCCAACTCAGAATAATTAAGAACACGCAATGTGTGAAGATAGCATTTTTTTTAAATAATAAATAAATTAAATGATAAATAAAATAAATAATAAATTAAAACTATAAAAACTCTGATGCCTTCTGTTCTTAATGAAACAGAACCAAGGTTGAGGCCCTTATCTGATATTTGACCTTAAAACTGTACCTTCTGAGAGAAAAAAATTACAACTGAGGTCATCTATTGTTACCTCCACCAAGGAGGTCATGTTTTTGGCAGTGTGTGCATGCGTGTGTGTCATTGTGTTTGTAAACACAATAGCTTGAAAATCTTTGAATGAATTATGATCAAACTTTGTAGCGATGTAGAGCGGAATCATGTTAACACTCCATTAACATTTAGCTTACAGCCACCAGTCTTCAAGGTCAACTTAATGACTTATTGGTTGAAAATTGACAAAAGCCTCATACCTTAGATTGATCAGAAGGTCAAAGTGATAATAATGCCATATAGAGCTATTTAAAACTATCTTTCTTACTGCCATTGTTTGTATTGATAACATATAGGCATATAGAGAATGATATATGGGAATTCTAAATATCATGTCACATTTGACCTCTGACCTCATTTTTACATGTCACATCTGCCTTTCTTTCTTGTTGACCCCAACATGTGTTATGTCTTTAAAGAAAGTAATGCCAAGAGAAAGAGAATGAGCTGCCAAGTTAGTTAGAAATATCCTGTAGAATAATATTATATAACAAGCTCAAATTATTCATGTCCATTTCTTTGTAAATTAATACCTATTATCCATTATCTACGCCTACAAAAATGTTTGTTTAATCAAAGTAGATATCTGTCATGCTACCCATATCTGATTTTTTCTGCATTAAAAACTTCTTAAAGTATGTTTACAAAGGACAAAGGAAACAAAATGAATATATGCTTAAAAGTAACTACTGTTTTTGCTTTATTCTTAACCCCAAACACTCTCAAGCGAGATTGTGATTTTATGCTGAAGGAATAGCCTGCATTTCCTGTCACTGACATAGTCTCTCCGGGCAGCTTAACATGTTAACGCAGGCTCCTTCTGCTGTTTGGATTGCTGTGCGCATGTCCTCAGCGTTCACAGAGAGACGAGCTCTGGACATATCTAAGGCCACATAAATCATAGGTATGCTTTGAAGCAAGCATGGCGAGTGAATAGAAAACATCTAATGACTTTATTTCCCCCCCAAAAAATTTATCCCAAGAGGAGTTCATTCATAATACATAAAGTAAAGATATTCTCCGATCACCTGCAGACTTGCGTCAGCTTTTAACTCTTTGTTATATTCTGAGCAGACTGTTCAGACAGCGTATTTGTTATAGATAAAAATAATAACTTCGGTTAAAGGATAGTTCATACTTGGATAGTATTTATAGAAAATTACTGAAAAGTATTAGTAGGTTAGTTAGTTAGTTAAAAAAAACATTACTTAGGTACATCTTACAGAAAGCTTTCCAATGCATCAAATTTCTCTCTAAATGTCAGCCACACATAAAGGCGACAGAAAGCAGCGAGTGCGCTAATGCACTGGTTCCCACTGGTGTGGCAAGGCTTACTGTTGTGCCTTGAGGCGAGACTAGTGCCTTGGGATTTTGTTTCAACCAAAGATTATTATCACAACTACTCAAAAAGCAATTAAACATATTAAATGGTTAAATAATGATAATAATAAACAACTACTGAATTAGTACACATTAAAGGGTGTGATTGATGATAAAGTATTCTAGTCGGACACCAAAATTTGTGGGGGCGTAAGAGTTTTTTGTGTCGAGCTGAGAAAGTGCAATCAAAAGTGCCTTCATAATCAAATAAAGAACTAACACAGAAGGCACACAACAAGGCACACAACGTTTAGAATTTTCTTTCGATTCTTTTGGAAAATCCGAAATAGAGTCAAACTTGTGCACCCAGTCATTAAAGATGTAATGTTGTACAATCATTCCAGCGTGGAAAAAGAACGGAGTAAATAAAAATGAAAAGCCCCAAATTACCGCGACATGCTGGCTTTTTACTGGATTTCCTTCTTTTTTTTCAGCACTTATGCACAACCTTGGGATCTTTGAGAGGACGCGTTGTCATCTAGTGAAAATTGATATTCCCATTTAAATCGCAGCTACAAACTAAGCACCTAAACTGTGGTTTCTTTTGCGTCCTTTGTGCATTTCCGCTCTCCGTGTGCGGCACCGACCTCTGAATAACAGCAGCTGTGTTCCAGAGGGCGCAAACCCGTTTCCATGGAAACGCGGTCACAACTTCCAAACAGCCTCGACTCACAGCGGCTCCTCACTCCGCTTCACAATGAATTTAGAGTAAGTTCAACACATTTGCATTTTAAATCTGAACTTTATTCGCTGTCTTGGAACTTTTGCTTTAGTCCAACTTGTTCCGTCACTTTTCGGGTGCGTTTAATTACAGGCTTGGAAAAATGAACACTATCACAAATACCATTAGCTAGCTGACGCTAAAGTTCATTTGACTGCTAATGACAAAAGCTTGCAGCCTGCTCAGAGTATCACTGGAAAAGTTGACAGGCTTTTGTTTCCGTTTCCACCAGAAATTCCTCCGTTCTCATGAGTAACGATCAGCAATCAACAAAATTTGGCAAGTATAACCGATTATAACTGCGTAGTTTAGGGTGTGCAGTTTATGGGGATAACACTGTTGGACCCTGGTGAGAAGACGCTGAGTGGGGTAACCTGAGCCAATGGGATAATGTAGACTATATAAGGCAATGACTATAACCCCCCCCCCCTTTGTGCGTGTGTGTGTGTGTGTGTGTGTGTTTGTGTACTAAAATTGCAGGGGTCAAGACAGGGTACCATACAAAAAACGGCCACATCTCCCAGATCCCTGGACTGTCCCCAACCACCAGCACTCTTCCTGAGGAGAGGACCCGAGGGCGAAGAGCTGGAGTCCTAGAGAGTGATTCTGATTATGTCAAGCTTGCAAAACAAGGAGGGCATAAGGGTAGAGCCACCCTGTTTCCTTACATCTCCATGTTTTCCTCTGGCTGGTTGATACCTGCTGCAAACATTTGTTGTTTCCTGTTTTCCCGTCCCTCTTCAACAGGACTTCTGTGGCACGAGGAACCAGTTGTTTCCAAACCCAGTTCATACAAACCTCCAGACTGGTTTTGCTTTGAATCAGGAGGAATCAGCGAACCAAGGTATTTGTCACATTTGTCTCATTGTTCAATCAATATATACTCATAGTGATAGGTACAGTTTGTTATTACTCACTATTACTCACATGAATACTGCACAGTTCACATATTCTCCCACTGCCAGTATTGCTTATAAAACAATAATGTTATAGTACTACTATTCTTTATTCTTATATTCAAGCTATCATTAGGTGTTGGGTACTTTTTATATCAGTATATTGTTTTTGGTTTTTGTTTTTTTCAACTGACTAATTAACAGTGAAGAGAAGAAAAGCCCTGGAGCTTTTCAGGCACTAGAACCTCCCTTTGGGACTGACAACATGTCAGCCTGGGACGGAGAAAACAGCAGCAACAATGAACAAGATAAGGTAAACAGTAATGCTGAAGTCATTCAGGAAAGTAATGTTGGCATATGAGCCATCGCCATTTATTCCACCTCTTATGTTTTTTAGTTTAAGGATTGTTTGTGTAGTGCTACATACTCAATGTCAGGCAGTTATTTTGTGCTTCAAGCGCTGCTTTTCTATGATTTGGCCTTAAAATGCGGACTTCCTGCTAAGTTTTCAAAAGAGAGCAAAATAAGAAAAATGAATCAACAGATACCCTCCGCACATTCTTCGTTTTACTTTTTCTACAGGACGACATTCCTGTTCACCACAGCCAGGCGGAGAAGTTGCAGGCATCCAGTCAATATCATGAGACCAGAAAATTCAGGAGGATGTGAGTGAATGTGGTCACAAGATGGTGCTGAAGTTCTGCATTGCGTTTAGTATGTGGGGCGTTAGTTTCTTTGACATAAAGTATAATAAGATAGTTTTTTTGTGTCTTAGAACTGTGGCCTTGTGCCCTTATGTCAGGTTCATTAAAATAGTTTTTGCTTGTGTTATTTAATTTATCAAGAACCATTATTCTGATACTAATCCACCTTTATTGTAAGTGATGTGGGACAAAAATGACACTCCTTGGGCCTCATTTCTAATAATGAATTGCAGTCCATTACAGTCTTTATTGTAAGTAGAAAGCCACATAATATAAAACTTTACTTTGACAAAATGAGCTTATCTCTGCTCTATACTGCATGTACAGCTATTCCTGATTGCATCTGAATTTGTTTATGTCAATTTTTGCTTGCCAGTAACCAGACAGAGCTCAGTTGGGGAGTGTCAGATCATTTGATTGTGCATACCTTTTTATTTTATAAGAAAGTGATCAACAATATCTTTTGGGAGAGTGAGAGAGAGTTTTTCGATGTTGGGTGAAACTAGAGCTCCAGGATCTCCTTCAGAGAACATGCAAACTGCACACAGAAGGGCTGGGGGTGGGAACCTGCTTTGAATCCAACAAGGCAACAGCGCTAAACACTATGGTGCTAAACAAATTTTGTGCAGTCCTGGTGGAGTGGGTGGATGAAGTGATCAAAATTGAATTACTCATCTGAAGTGATTCATTGTCAGAATTATCAATCATTAAAACCAGAACAGCCAGGAGTCCCTAAAATCTGGTGAATGACCTACTACTTACTTACTCATGGTTAGTCAGTTAAGGTATAAACATATAAACAGCACAAATGAGAATCAAGTTGAAATCAATAAAGAGGAAAATGTGGATATTTATTATAGAGTTTCAGAATCTGAGAAGAAAAGCAAAGTGTGGAGTGAAATAATCCAAAAAATAGCAGCATCACTGGAACACATGACAAAGGCATTTCTATGAAATAGAAAATAAAACAGCAACAGTAGCAGAACCATGAACCAAGAGCAAGTTTAAGTCAATAAAGGATCATTCACAACAATTTAAATAGTACATTTTTTATTAGAAGGACAAATCCTAACTGTCCATTGTAATCAATCAAGAAAAAACCTAAAGTTGCACACTCCTGACTTCATGCAGGAAACATAATGGAGAAAGAAGGGCTATGGTTACAGATGGAGGCCAGGGTTAAAGATCAGCATGAGTGAAGGAACTCAGTTGAAGAGAGAAAATCAATATTTGGGTTTTAAAAAGCACAAGACTGGAACAGCAGCATAAGCTATGGACAACAGTCGAATATTAAATCCAGAAGGATGCAGTAATGAAACTTAAAATGATGCAGACTCATCATGGAACCCCAAAGAATAACTTTGCAGCCACATTTCTGCCCCACCCCTGCAGAGGTGACGCACTCCACCACTATTTAATCTAAGTACAAACGTCCTTTTTTTTTTTTTTTTTTTAGCAGGAAAACAGTGTTGTAAAAAGACTGCAACTGCTTTGATAAACTCAGTTTGGTATGAACATCAGATAAAGGTTTTGTTTTGTTTTGTTTTGTTTTTTTACAGTGAATTTGTCTGTTTTACTAAAAAAAAAAAAAAACAGTAGAAATGGTGAATTAGAGATTAGGATATTATATTGGCTGTCATTACATATTACAGCAAGCCAAACCTGAGTGTACATACGATAATTTGATTATCCATTTAAAAACAAAACGTGAACATGTCCGAGGTATTATTTACTGCGATGACTGCAGGCTATTTTATAATCTGCATGTTTTAGGGTTTTATTTTTTAATTTGCCCTTCTATTTTTTTTGTCATTATTAGCATTAACATACAGTACAGCATACAAAGAGAAATGGCTGATAAAGATTAAAAAATCTGGGAGGTTGTTGTGATTAAATGCTACCCCATATGTTCCTGTGTTATGATGACAAAGCAGAAATGCTTACAGGCAGGTTGAAAGCTCAGGTCAGACAAAATAGTGCCAAGAGCGATGACTTCTAGATTAATGCACATGTTCAGCTGTTTGTTTTGGCTCACAGTTGATCATTACTGTGTTCTCCCTGTACCTTTGGGAAAATATCAAAATACTCTCACCAGAGACCGCGATCATATCTGGTAAATGCACTCCGTGTCCACAAAGGTCTACCATATTAAGGTTATCAGAAATTATGAAAACACCCCAGTGTGTTTATATATTTAGCTTGTTTCCAGTACAGATCAAACTAAAGCAAGAACTTTCTAGATGGCTCAACGGGAATCTGGAAGTTTCCCGACAGAAGAGTGACTGACCGACTGGAAAAAACAAAAACTCGTGCTTCTCTTTTTTTGCTTTGTCTAAATAAGTGATAAATGTCGAATGTGAGATGCAGCCTGACTCTTGCTTACATGGATCATTTTTGCAGAGCTGGATCTTTGGTATATTTATGCTGTTTGGCAGATACCATTATTTGACTGTGTGCAGTTTGTCAGGAGACAATTTTTGTAATAAGTAGCCAAAGTTTATTCAGTGTGTGAAGGCTAGGGTCCATTTCTAATGTTTAAACTGTGCCCGTTGTTGGCAGGCACGTAGGTGGGCACAATAATAAGCTTTATTTGTAAAGAGAGAAGAAAAAAGACACACAAGACCTCTAGAAAATATGACATTTCTATTTCCATCAGATTTAGACTTTATGTCTTTGATATTCTAACAGAGTATTTGACAAGAAACCAGCCCCTGTTGACATGTCAAAGCTGCTGAGCTTTGGTTATGCAGAGGACAACAAACCAGTACAGTGATGTATCAAGTAAGTAGTGCAGCATTTGAGGTACATTCTTACCATAAAACCAAAAAATATTCCAATTTCCTATTTCTCTTGCTTATAATATAAAAGGGAATTAAGACTGACTGCTAAGCAGTGTATGGATTTTATGAGGCTATTATTATTAATAACCAGAATGTAAGATGAAAGTGACAAAATCCAAGGTGTGACTCTTTAAGGTTCCAGCCATTAAGAATTTAGAAGACTTCTTTACAATATAACATAGAGATAATAGTGAATTATGTGATAACGACTCTTACAAATTTCCATTTCAATAGATCGGAAGACTGCCAGGTGCCTGGATGGGAGAAGGATGTACAAAGTTTGTGCTGAGTCACATCAAGCGTTTTCATTTCTTTCAGTTATTTTGTCCTGTTAGATCTTTCACTCAAACATTAAAGTGCTTCACTGGATTATGGATAGGGCCTTTTAATTATTGTGTTTGTCAGTTTTGCACTTGAAGGCATCAGTTGACTCTTGTGTTAGGTTTTTTTTTTTTTTCTGTGTCTGTAAGTCTGTAAATGTCTGCTTCTGGGAAAAAGCTTCAATGATTTAAATAAAATGAAAGCATTTCAAAATGTTATTGGTTTTTTGTTTGTTTGTTTTTTTAAAACAATGCCTTATATACAAAGTTTGTTTTCTTTCTTTGGCTAAATATTGCAGCATGATTCCTGCTGGTGGCACAGCGTGTTGGCTCTGTGTCTTTCTGTTTTGATATGACAGTGCAAGTGTCAGAGGTTATCTCAGTGTTCTTTTGCTACATTATGTCACTACATGTCAGTTATTCAGTAGACTCAGACTGCCTATTGGTGAAACATTACACACCCACACATGCTTTTCCAAGGTTTAGTCATAACAGTGTGTTTATGACACATTGCTTAATTTTAATGGCGCCTGTATGTCTTTTTTTTTTTTAAAGTTTACTTACACTTTAGAACTGGAAAGTCATTTTTATGCGATTGAGTCATGCACTGTTTGGGGTTTGGTGGATGTTTTTGTGGGAGCAGCAGGGGTGAGCTACTCCCCTCTCACTGGAACCAATCAGTGGCAAGGTTAGAGGTCACCACTATATCCACTGTGCAGCCTGATATTCTGGTAACTCTTACTGGGAAAGCAGTTACAGTAAGCACTTGGAGGTTTCACAGCAACTTTTGAAGACATTTTTAAACTTCATTTCAAAGCGTCTCCTGCAGTCATGGCACCGATTCTTCTGAACCATGTGGGCAATGAGCAGAATGAGTATATAAAGTACGCATTGGGAACATCAACTAAGTTTTTAAAAGTTTTTCTTGATGCTTTTCTTAACTTGTGTTACTGTTTTGATATATAGTTAGTCCATACGCATATACTTAGTTCATATTGTGAATTCAGCTCTGTTCATGAACTAAAATGCATTAAAATGCACTCAGACAACAGGTCCAAGTGAAAAATCCCAATTTGGATACCATGGAAGAGGACATTCTCTACCACTTCAGCCTGAGCACTAAGACTCACAACCTCCCTGAAATGTTTGGAGATATTAAGGTTTGTAAAATAAGGCCAGAATAAATCATTTTGTAAAAGCTGGAAAGCATAATTCAATAACCCTCTTTCTCTGTCTCCCATAGTTTGTGTGTGTTGGTGGCAGCGCAAACCGAATGAAGGCTTTCGCCCAGTTCATCCATCAGGAGCTGAAACTGCCTGGAAACCCAGAAGACATCAAAGATATCTGTGAGGGAACTGATCGCTACTGCATGTACAAAGTGGGACCAGTACTCTCTATAAGTGTAAGTATTCCATAATTGGCTGAGAGTGACACTATTATAAGTACTGTCGGGAAAAACTATTTTACAGATTTGAAAAATTAATTTCTCTCTCTCTCTCTCTCTCTCTCTCTCTCATATATATATATATATATATATATATATATATATATATATATATATATATATATATATATATATATATATATATATATATATGTATAAAACACAGCATGGCATGGGAGTCCCATCGATCTCCATCATGCTGCATGAGCTCATCAAGCTGCTGCACCATGCCCAGTGCCGTGATGTGGTTTTGTTTCGCCTAGGAACATCAGGTGGAGTCGGTAAGTGTGTGTTTTTAATGTAAGAGAAAGCTTTACATGCAGTGGAATGAGCTGTTCAAGTGATCTCTGCCGTTAATCCACTACCCTTCTATAAGTATGTAAGAAAATGATGTCCTCTGTCATCTATAGGTCTGGCTCCAGGGACTGTGGTGGTCACGGATAAAGCAGTGGACTACTCTTTCCGCCCCCAGTTTGAACAGGTTGTTCTGGGTAAAGTTATCACAAGGAGCACTGAACTGGACGAGGGAGTGGCCAACGAGCTTCTGCAGTGCTCTAATGAGCTTCAGACTTTTCCGACAGTGATCGGGAACACCATGTGCACCCATGACTTCTATGAAGGTACAGTGTAAAAAAAATTTCATTAAACTTTTTTTTTTTTAAATCACATTTATCATTTATGTGTGAGGTCATTTCAAGACATCATGCTCTGAAAAATCCTGTCCTCTGTCTCTGCAGGTCAAGGCCGACTTGATGGAGCTCTTTGCTCCTTCTCTCAAGAAGAGAAACTAGAGTATCTGAGGAAAGCTTACGAGGCCGGAGTGAGGAATATTGAAATGGAGTCCACTGTTTTCGCTGCTATGTGCCGTGTCTGTGGCCTCAAAGGTACTGTTTTTATAACGAAATAAACACTGTACAATGGCAAAACCTTCTGATAACTGCAAAGATCAATTCTAGCAATTAGATCTTCTACTTGTGATTTGACCTGCTGTACTACTCTATGAAATCTCATCTCACTCTCCAGGAGCTGTGGTATGCGTTACATTGCTGAACCGCTTCGAAGGGGACCAGATCACATCACCTCATGATGTTCTGGTCGATTATCAACATAGACCTCAAATCCTGGTAGCCCATTTTATCAAGAAACGCCTGGGGTACATCGTCTGACATCCCAGCTGCCTTAAAAAAAATGTATATAGTTTTAACTCATGTGCATATGTATATATACTGTACCTAATATGTTAATATTGAAATATTTAAAAGTTACACATTAAGATTATATAATGATTTATTTGACACTAAAATGCTACGCATGTTGCTTATATGCTTATAGAGTGTAGGTGTAAGTATGTATCTTTGTAAGATAAGACAACTCAAAATGATATGTTCTGTATCGTGATTGCCATGTTTATCGCTGCCATAGCTGTAATTACAGTTCAGCAAGAAAGGAGCTTACTTCAAATCTGAAGGGCATGTTTTTAGGACTAAGAAACACGCTTCAATGAATTGAAATTAAAAACATCAAGTTGGGACAGTTTGGGAGATTTGGAGTCTTTGGATTGTTTTTTCTGGCTCTACAAGCAATAAGTGGTCCTAAAATTGATCCTTGAGGGGCCTCGAGTTATTTTAGAGTGATAAATAACCCTCTGTTGTTGCTACAAAGACAGATACAAGTGACAGCAGTGAAAAACATATTCTTACATGTTTTTTTTTGATGAAAATGATTCAGTAATTTCTTTTAGATTAGAACCTCCAGCTGTGTAGTTTAGTGAATGCGTTATCAAATACTCCGGGATGTTTAGCAGCTTCTGCCACACAAGTGTTTTATGGAAATTCAAACCCCCAGAAAGTAGTCAGTAATTCAGTATTGATTTGTTTTTTTGTTCACTGTACACATTTGCCAACACTCAGAAATACTGTATGAATTCCTCATGTACACAATCTACTTTAAAAGTAAGTCTGTAATTGTAATTGCACTGTCATTTGGTGGTCAATACTGTAAAGCTACTTTGTCATAACTGCAGCTTTTGCAGTACTCAGCACTGACAATTATAAAAGATTCTTAAATTCATTACATGCCACTTAATGTTCAATATCAGGACAAGAGCGTGACTTCATAAGATGACCCAAAGAAAAGCTGGGTCAAAATTTGAGAATGGACCTCGTGTCTCTTCGAGGTGGTTTTGGGGGCTTGATGACAGACAGAACCTCTCTGGCATACTGACTGTGGTGTAGATCGGCCTCCCGCAGAGCCTGCTCAACCCGTACTCTTGGATCAGACACAATCTGGAGGAAAAAGTAAAGTAAATCATAAGTTTCACCAGTTTTACATTACACCATGCAAGCACTGCTGTTTTTATGGCTCACTACCCATTTAATACTTGACATAAGGTTTGATCATTAATTCATCATAGTGGTGCCAGATGGGGAAAAATCATAAGTTTGACAATCATTAGTCAATGTCTATATTACACAATAATCAAATCCTAGCCTGTTTTCTACATTTAAAACAGAACCACACAGACTACAGTTCATTGACTGACCCTGGTGGCCATGAAATTAAGACTGTTTTGTAATGAGGACAAACACTGTTTGGCCAGCCACCCAGCTTACATAATTTCCCTCCAGTGAATGGGTCACTGGTCAGTGTCACCCAAGATGAATCGAAACTTAAATGACTTAATGTAATGAAGAAAACATGAGTCAGGGAGAAAGGTCTTGTAGGCTCGATACATACCAAGCATAGATAAGGGGACGGGGCAAATGATCATGCAGCTTTAGAGACTTTGCAAAGAAAGTGGTTATAGGAGGGTAGATGCTATCACACCTCACCTGTGTGTCTGTGTACGTGTTTATACTGTAGAGAGGTTTCTGGAGCTCAAACTCGTTTACATTCAAGTGTCGACTCTTCCAAGCCTCTGTGTCTGCCATCATCCTCTCTGGGTCTGCCTCTGCCACCACCCCAACCTGAGATGAATAAGAAAAATACACTGAATACACCGATAACATACAATTGTCTTCTTACATGCTGCCATGAGGTGGCAGTGATGCCTTTACTCAGATAAGGACAAGTCCAGTTTTTCCCCTCGTGAATTATTTCCACTGACAGCACTAATCCAGGTGGTTGAAAGACCAGATAATGCTCCACCTGGTTTCTAAGAGCTTCCAGACGATTCTGTCTGTCTTGTTCTTCTCTCTGCCGCTCAAGCTCCCGCACCTCTTTCTCCAGCCTTCGCCGCTGTAGCATATTTGCCCGAAACTGCACCCTGGGGGAAGCAGAAAAGGTGTGGACATCAGACCTAAACAACTCTTTTCTTCCCCTGCCACTACCACAATCAACATTACATATTGCTCCTGACAGAGCAGACCTCCCGGCTGTGGAGGGTTCTATGGTGCCACCAGAGTGCAGCTCCTCTCCCATCATCTGTTTTTATCTCTGTCTCAGTCCCCCCTCCATGATTCCTTTTAGCATTTCGGGTAGAATTCATTCACACAGTCAAAGTCAACAACATTATAAGGTATCAATGTGAATGTGCGTCCGCAGAGAGAGCAAATGGAAATCCCACCAAGCAAGAGATGTTTTCAAAGGCAAGATGTATTTTTCAGCAGCAAGTTAACATTAGTCTGAGATATGATTTTTCTGGTTGAAAGTTTCCAGCGTGTTCGCATCTGTTTGACCCTGCATCACTGATGAGGTGCGACGTCTCCAATGACTCAGCAAGGCTCGAGCACGGAGTTGTTGCAAACATTATTAAGATGCTACATTGCTGAAACTAAAACCAGCAGTGATTTTTGATGAATACTGTATATTTTATCACTAATACGCACTAATACAATAGATTCACATGTTCAAGTGGTCATTAACACAAATATCTAATTGCCCAGTCAGATGGCAGTAAGTCAGTGCATTGAAACACATAGGTGAAGATGAGCTGCTAAAGCTCCAACCGAGCATCAGAACAGGGAAGAAAGATGATTTAAGCAACTTTGAAAATGGCATGGTAGTTGGTGCCAGATGGGATGGTCAGAGCATTTCAGAAACTGCTGTTGACTGTCATGGTTCTAGATCTGAAGCCTAGTGTTTTTGAGTTTGATGGACTTTTGAGGATTAACTGTTTGCATTTGTGATCCCTGGTTTTGGTTTCTTGGCCCTTTGTTTCCTTTTAAATATGTTTAATCATGTTCTCAGTTTTGATGCTTTCTCGGTGTGTCTGTCTCCCGGTGTGGTGTCAAGTTTGTGTTTGTTTCCTTGTCGTCTCAGTTCCTGTTTTATTTTGCCATCCCCTGTCCCATGCGCTTTGTCTTTTGCTTTACTTCCCTTAGTCTCGTTAGTGTCATTCTGTTCACCTGCTCTGCCCCAGCTGTCTCCACTTCCCTAATCACCCTCCTGGGTATTTATTGTCTCAGTCAGCCCCTTATCAGAATATTGTTGTTGCATTGGATGTGTGTCATACTGTGTTCTCCATGCTCCTAGTGTTCCCTAGATACCCTTCCCAGTTTAGGCTTTCTTTAGTTTAGTTATCTGCCTTGGTTTGTGTATTTGTTTGAGTTACCAGCCATAATAAAGGCTCACTTTTGTTACATGCCGTTTGCCTGCCGAGTCCTGCGTTTGGGTCCTCACCTTTTTCACACACCACACGGTCTGCTTTTGTCAACTGTGACAATAACGATCTCTAGGGTTTACAGAGAATGGTCAAAAAAAAGAGAAAATATCCAGTGAGCGGCAGTGCTCTGAGTGAAAATGTCTTGTTGATGCCAGAGGTTAGAAGAGAATGGCCAGACTGCTTTGAGCTGATAGAGAGGCGACATTAACTCAAATAACCACTTGTTAAAACCTAGGCGTGCAGAAGAGCATCTTTGAATGAAAAACACATTGAAACTCAAAGCAGATGGGCTCCAGCAACAGAAGACCACGCTGTGTGCCACTCCTTTTGCCTAAGAACAATCACAAAAAAATGTGAAAGAGACATAGGTCACTACCAACTTTTGGACCCCACTGTGAATACCGGCAAGTGATCCCCCCAAAAGTAAAAACATAAAATGGCTAGCTGAAAAACATCATGTCACGACTGTTTTGAATAATTCAGAAATTCTAAGGCTTCTGAGTTATCTTTTAACAACCCCGATGCGCTTGGCAGCCTCGAAAACTCAAGGTCCCATGGTGCAACACTTACCTCTCTTTATCTCGTCTCGCCTGTTCTTCCATGACGCTTCTCAGATTAGCAAGTCTCTCTTGATCCCTCTGCTCCAGCACTTCTCTCCTCTTCTGTTGTTTTAAATAAAACTGTCTGACCTGGGAAATAAAGAAAAAACAACGACTAAGGCTGAACAAGAACAGTGGCCACACTTCCACTAAGTTGACTCCCACAGAAACTCTTAGGATCATCATGTCCTATTGATTGAGAAAGAGCGGGAATCAGATAAGTGTAAATAGAGAGAATGAGATGATATTTCAATGTCTGCCAGACTATTGTGCTAAAATATATGGAATCCAATGAGGCCTAAATGTTCTCATTAATCAGAATGTCTCAGGTTGCCTATACTCTCCTAGCAGACCCCTGAGGAGAGATTTAATTAAACAGTCAGACATACCCACACAGATACACACATTCTGGAGCTGTCCTACCTGTGGGTTCAATAACTAAAATGAATAATCAAAATACCCATGCAATTATACCCACAATATGCTTTCAATTTGATATCCATGCATGCCCACAATTAAATCATTCAGACTGTGGAGTCACAAATGTCAAAAAAACAGTGAAATTTAATCAAATCACCGCCTATATCAAAAATCCTGTAACGCTGGAATTATGCTTTTATTTTATTTATTCCCAAAGTCTTAAAGGACAACATATTTTTATTTACCAAAAGAAAACTAAAATAAAAGTGTTAACAAGTCTGGGAGCGCTCCGTGGCATTTCCAATACTTCTAAAAAAGCTGATTACTTTCAGTGTTTGTTTTGTAGGCATTCGGTGAGATTTTTTTCCTTGAGAATTCTTTCACACACATCATCCGTGCGTGCACGTGAAAAGGTTTTAGGATGAGCTCACGTACAAAATATAATTTGATGCTTTTGAAAGCACTTGCTTTTCTGTGAAATCAGAGCTCAGTGTGCGGCATACCGTAAACAGTCATCTAAACCTAAACTAATCCCATTGTCTGCTACGCAACTGAGCTTTCCTGCTGTGGACAGTCCCTTGGTTTTGATTGGCTGATTTTGCTCTATTTTGACATGGATGATAGGATGCACCACAATGAAGCATAAGAATTTATAGTCATTTTATCCCACAGAACAATTAAAGCGGGCCTTCCACCTCCATATTTTTATTCGTGTAAACTGCTAGAGCAGTTTTGTATGATTCACACTTCAAAATAGTCGTTATGTATCGCATACACGGTCTTGTTGCAGTGCTGCTCTCTGCTCTCAATGACATCATACAGGGCCAAGAGTAGAAAAAAAATGTCTAAAGCCTCAAGTTTTCAGCTTTCAGGGATTAGTTGTACATACTTGCTTCAATATAACTGTCCTAGGCTTAACCTAAGATGATTTTAGATTTTATACATACAAAAACACAGATATTAATAAGCGTTTACTTTTTCTTTCTGCTGTGACCTGATGGCCGCTTCCTTCTCCCTCTCCCTCTTCAACCCCGCCTCTTCTTCCTCTTGTTGTCTGGCTGCTATCGCTGCCTCCAGCTTTGCTACCTCCTCCTGCTGGGCCCGCCACTGCTGCACCTACAAATACACATGCAAACACACACCAAGGGATGAACAAAAAAAAAAAAATGAAGGAAAAAAAAGCTGCCTGTTGTCTATCAGCAGCCATTTTGAAAGAATTATTCACACAGCGACAACCAGCTGCCAAATTGTGGCATGAACTCCAGAGGAGATGCCAAAACTGCTTTTCACACTTTTGTTAGATCCCGTCAGGGCCCCTCAAAACACTGAATCATAAAGAAAACCCTCATGTTTTGAGTCCCGTACTAAAACAAAACATATTCTAGCGAGGAGAGAGGTGTCCTTATTCAGCAATTTAGATCAAGTATATTTACACAGAAGCCCCCCCCCCACCCCCACCCCCGAGTTAAAATGTAGAGATTTTTAAACTAAAGTTGTAGCTTGCAAAGAAAAAAGAATCAATAGCAATCTCCACTCACCAGTGAGATATTTGGGGAAGAGACCATCTTAACTTTTCAAACACACACACACGCGCACGCACGCACATTTGCTGGGGAGTGAGTGACAGGTTCGTTATGCAGCAGCCTCTCTGTGGCATGCTGGGTATTGAAGTGTTGAATTCTGACCGGGCAGACAGATTTACAGATCTATCAGAGGAAAGCTCAGGAATCTCCAAAGGGATAAACTGCAAATTAACGTGGTCACAGGCCCATTAGCGCCAGTGGTATCATCAAGTTAATCATACATGATGTGTGCCTGAGAGAAAGCAGCAGCTGCGTGTTGGAGAGAGGACTTTAAACCCTCCAGCCTGTAATCCACTTCTATTTAACAGTACTGAAGATGGAAATGCAATATGGTTATTCTTTAGGAATCTCTCATACATTTAAAATGATTTCATGTAGATGTTTGGGTGTTTGGCCTGACTGAAATCTGAATAACGACGACATTTTATATGTCCTGAAAGTGTGTCCTGCCTAAGCGGTGGCAGTAAGTGGCGAGTGGATAATAAATGATGGTGACAGCATTTAGTCAGGTTTTTTTTTTCTGCTTCTGGACACTTTTTAAGAAGTTAACTTTTTTAATAATTAGTGCTGGGCTGCTAACTTGCCTTGTGCTTTTCTCTTCCTCCTCTTCATTCTTGCCTCTTAGCCGTGTGTTAATATGCATTGTGCACCTGTTTGTTATTTAAACCGTTTCCATTACTGCTTTGTGTAGTATAATCCTGCGGTTGTGAAAGGTCACATTAACAATTTGAATAACTTTGCGTGTTCACACAGGGGAAAAACTTTAGACCTGTACAAGAAATTGCATTGAAATTTTAGCATAGGCTGACAATAAAACTTCAGTGGGCATATTTTCCTAGAAAACAAGTGCACATAATTAAACTATCCATCAAGCTCAGTCTGTCCAATATACTGTAAGATACCTGCAAGTTTTATGCAAAACCATGCTGATGGGTGTGCGTGCAGCACATACATTCTGACGCGCTCAGGTCACAGAGCAATTCGAAATGTTTCTTTAAAACCTCCAAGATCCCCAGTGTCTGAATGTATTTTGTATGACTTCTTGTTTAGGCAGAAATGAAGAGGCATTTTAGGTAGCACAAAGAGAATAAAATGGTCATTATGTACAGTCTACAGTAATTTGTCACTGGAATCTCATTTTCTGTGAATTCAAATGGAAATGGGAAACCATCCTTTTTCATGCTAGCACAAAAAAGACTGCAGAGATGTCAGAATAACAAAAGAATGATATTCTTTTTATCGGAGCACTGCAGCTGGCTCAAAGCTTTTGTTAATACAACTGTACAGTTAAATGTCTTTTGTCAGCCGTCATTGCAGCAGCCATCATAACTTTCTGCTGGAAGTTATTTAATATATATAAGAGCTGATGGAAGGACTGTAAGACCCCAAATCCCTTCATTTCCGTAAGAAGAGTTATTTACAGGTGTACCATCTTATAGATATATGTGACAATGTGCCAGTGTGTACATTGTTTCTGTGTTAGAGATGTGGGTTTGTTTAGGATTTTTGAAGATGAATGCCTGTCATCTTTGATCCTGCTTATCTTTGGCCTGCTGTCTGCTGATCACTGGTTAGCACTATCAGACAGCATCACAGGCTCCATCACTCTACACGTTATTGCTTTCTGTAAGATGATTACCTGAGTGACCTGAAGGGTTGGATAAGAAGGCAATTCACTGTAACGCCAATGAGACACTGCTAAGTATTTTGTCTTATTGAAACTATTCCAAATATGCCGCAGGGAGCTCAACACTGTTTCTGCCAAAAATCCACATGAACAAGAACACTGCAGAGCATCCTGTTCCTACGTGAAAAATGTGCAATTTTCCCCAAAGAGAACAAAATTCAAAGAAGGATGAATGCCAAACTCTTTTGAGGAATATTAATAACTAAAAGTCTATTTATTCATTTATCTTCTGGTTCTCCAAGTCCTATTATTGTGTCTTTTGTGACAAGATGAAGAAAGTAGCCATGCTGCGAGTTCCTTCTTCTCCCACATGCTGATCCAAATCTGAAATTTTCTTCTGTTCTTCTCTGCTCCACATTTAAAAAGTACATATATTAGAAATATATGTATAATGATATTTTCATATGGCAGCATGGTGGCATGGTGCTTAGCACGCCTCACAGCGAGAAGGTCTGGGTTCAAATCCACCTTGGCCTGGACCTTTCTGGGTGGAGTTTGCACATTCTCCCCGTGTTTGTGTGGGTTTTCTCCAGGTACTCCGGTTTCTTCCCACAGTCCAAAAACATACAGTTACTGGTGTTAGGTTAATTGGTGATTCTAAATTGCCCATAGGTGTGAATGTGAGTGTGAATGGTTGTCTGTCTCTCTCTGTGTTGGCCCTGCGACAGACTGGCGACCTGTACAGGGTGTACCCTGCCTCTCACCCTATGATGGCTGGGATAGGCTCCAGCCTCCCCAGCGACCCTGAAAAGGGTAAGAGGCAGAAAGTGGATGGCTGGATGGTAAATTTTTACTTCTTTATTTATTTATTTATTTTTAGAAATAACCTCTCTCCACATATCTACACTGAATTAAACATTACAGTTTCTGTCATTTGGTTCTTTGGTATTTTAATGTAATAGGAAGTATTAAAAATACATCTGGAAATCTTGGTATCAAATATACTCTTTCCTATCTGTTAAAACTTTTTATTGCTGCACTAATAAAAATCCATCCATTCTCTTCCGCTTATCCTTTTCAGGGTTGCGGGAGGGCTGGAGCCTATCCCAGCTGTCATAGGGTGAGAGGCAGGGTACACCCTGTAATAAACAATTATAGCTATGTATTAGAATTCATAGGGTGCAATAAACTAATTTAAATTTGAATGTTAATGTGTACTGCACTGCATGTATGCAAAATGTACATGCCGCTACATTGTACACAGTGGTAATGGAGTGATTTGTCATCTGAATAGCCAGAAAAGTCACTGATGTCACTTGAAAAAGTTGCTAGATTTGTTGCTTGTCGCTTTTTGGGAAAAAAAAGTCAGTGGTGGGTCTGGAAAGGCCTAGTGACAAAGTCACTAAGTTGGCAACACCGGCTGCCGGTGTTGCCAAAAACTGACTGCAGCTTCTACCATGTGACAGGAATGTTCTTTATGACTCAAAAAGAATTTATATCATTCATAATAAATAATGTTTGAGATATGGTTGACAGATTATAGGTCAACAAGTCATTTAAAACAATATAAATACCAACAATAATTTTGGGGGGCAAATAAAATTGGCAGACAATCACGTATTTGGCACAAGACCGGCTGCCAATCACCAGATTACAAATGTGAGGGCCAGCATAGACGAAAATACACCATGAACGTATAGAATTAATGTGCATATCTCTAGCGACTTTGGCTGCTCTGCACGCCTGCTGCGCCGCACTTGCAGCTTGTTCCTGTCGAATATTGTCAGTAGAGTCTTTCTGTGAATCGATGATGGCCTGTTTTAGAGAATTCAGTGAGGCCTTTGAATTGACCAGAGGCCATATTGCTGCAGACAACGCAATAGTGCAGTGGTGTACAAGTGAACGAGAGTGGATGCCTCGGGCATCGGCGGTCAGGTGGCAGTGCTCAAATTGCATAGTTCTGACCAACATTTTCTAACTATTTGAAAAGCGTACATTGAACATGTGCAGCAACTTCATCATTTAAGTGTTTCAAGCTTTATGAACTGGTTCATGATAACCTGGCTCATGACGACCTGCTCGACCTCCTGAGACACAGCCACCCCTTATGTCATATGTGGTCATATGACCACAAACCTTGAAAGTATATATAAGTCCTTAATTTTGAAACTGACCATTGAAAAGGCACTGAACCCTGGAAGGAGGTATCTATTCAGGAAGAAAAATTGTGACTGTAGTAAAATATAATATTAACAAAAAGGTCCCCATGATGCTAAGGATGGAAGAATCAGGCATCTAGCTCTTATTACACTTATCCAAGTGTGACTTCTTCCAAATATGAACTTACTGTACCTCCACTAGGATGCCCAGTACGAACAGTAAAAGCATTTTACACCAGTAAGTGTAACATGCGGATTTCACATGCACCTTTAGATAAGAACCTTGGATGATTCAATCTGATAGGCAGTTTGATTATAAAATAACATTAAACTAATTTTGTAGCTATTGCTACAGGAGGGGCGTGAGCGTGAAACGAGTAACTTTTTGAAAGTGGCAGGTAATTTCAAGTGAAGCATTTCAAACAGGTCAGCAAGTATTAGCAAAGACACACACTGTTCCCTCACAGTCTGGCACACAAACTAGGCTAGCCACAGTTGCTGCAGTTGCAGTTTCCAGGTAGAAAAAAAGTGTGATAATTTCACTCTCAGAGATGGAGAAAGACGTAAGACAGAGAAGTCAAGAGGTTTTTTTCTAAGCTAAGAACTGCTGAGCAAGTGACATTTTATAAAGTGGACATTCAGCACTTGCATGTAATACCTTACCCTGCTAGATTTTATTAATCAGACAGTGGATCTGTACAAGACGTGTTGCTTAAGTTATCTGGTTATTTCATACTGTGGAATGCCTTTATTAAATTACATGATAATAATTTCATGTCATTCAAAAGTTAGTTCATGGACACAAATGCAGGCTATACTGGGACCACTGTATTGTTGTACAGTTTACAGTGATGGACTGTGGTGTGCATGGCCATCATAGCAGCATTAGCATCCCACTTTAACTCATGGCTATGACTGCCATCGATTTATAGTAGAAATGCACCACTCTGTAAAGGTTGACGCAAGTCTTTCATTGGTTAATTATTGCATTAGAAAGGAACACTGATAAGGTTTAAAGGAACTCTCAATGACCTGACAGTCACACTGTGAGGGAAACATACTATAAACTTTTTTATAAAATCACTTCCTCAGCTCTGTGACATTTTTATAATTACTTTAATGATGATCATTTTAAAAATATGAAGCAAATGTGTCTTTATAGACCAAATAATGGTATAAAAAAAATAAGCCGAATGATTTGGCAAGGACTATAAAAGGGCAGTAGAAGATGGTAGAGATATACTATTTGGATCTCATTATTTCCTTGATAAGAATTCACAAACTGATTAATACAAAACTCACCTTGTTTGGTGGCAACATCTCATGTAATGGATTAACCACTAAGAACAAGGTTGCACCTTTTCCCACTTATAGTTGCTGACATCACATAATACAACACAGGCTGAGATGAGCAACTGATAACCACGGGTTAGGTGCAACAGGTCACAGTAAATACCTCAGTATCCCTCACCTGGACACACAGTAGGGCTCAAGGAGTCAGAGAGAGAGGGAGGGAGAGAGACAGTCCACAGAGACTCAGGAACTAACTGCACAGAGGAGGTTTATTTCTGAAAGCCCTCTGCTGCTTAAAGGTTTACAAAAGTAGCTGAAGTAAAAACTGCTTATCGAAGATCGACTCAGAAGATACAATATCCAATTTTTTTTTTTTAGACCGGGGAAGTTTACAACAAGCAGCCATGAAGCTGAAGTTACCAAACCCAGGACTGGATGACCGAATCCCATCCCATGAAGATTTGGAAAGAATAGAAACTGAGGAGGCTGGGGACAGGCCCAAATGGGACAACAAAGCCCAGTATCTCCTCACCTGTGTGGGCTTCTGTGTGGGACTTGGTAATGTCTGGAGGTTCCCATACCTGTGTCAAAGCCACGGAGGAGGTATGCAGGGATGTCTGGGGCTGTAGATGTGAAAGATATGGGATTATAGACTAGGTGCCGCAAAAGAAAAGATCAGTATATCTACTTAGTGTCTCCTAACAAAATAATACCACCCTGGATTTTAGTGGATGCACATAAATTATCCCTATTTACGGAATGCTTCTGGGGAAAGTTAGAACCATGAGATTAGAGGAAGTGTGCAGACACAATGCTTGACAAATTTATTAGACAACTGTAATCTGGCATCTTAATCAAAAGATTATCATTATCTTTATTATTTTTTCTGCTAAATTTGAAAATTCATGCATAACAATTACTAATGCTGTTAATTTAGAGCAGTTGTGGCATAAACCTTACACTGGTTGGTGGTCTAATACATTTCTTAAGCACTGCACTTTGTGTCAATACAAAGAGACCGACAGTACCAGTTTATTGGTAGTTTATGATTTATGGAAATGGCCATTTTATTTACCCCGCGACTTAATTTATTGTTGGATATGTACATACTGACTGGACCTTTGTCCTGTGTTAATAATCAGGCAGATTTCTATTTGGTGAAACTAAAAATCTTTGATATTCTTTGTTCAGATTATGGAAAAGCAAATGTGTGTTTATGTTGGTGCTAGTGTAGGTAATAAAACAGCTTTTCACAGTTTATGAGTGTCTTTATGGGAACACTTCTGTGAGTTATGTCAACTGCTGAATGTTTAGTTTCCATTGTCAAAAGTGTCTAAAAAAGTGAATCACACCACATTGCTAGATTATTATAAATGTGAATATTGTCTTTTTAGGTGCGTTTATGATCCCGTTTCTTATCCTGCTGGTTCTGGAGGGAATCCCGCTGTTGCACTTAGAGTTTGCCATCGGTCAGCGTCTGAGAAAAGGCAGCGTGGGAGTGTGGAGAGCAATCAATCCTTACCTGACTGGAGTTGGTGTGTACAAAAAACATTCACGTGTGCATGTGTGTGTGTGTGTGTGCGCGCGCGCACGTGTTTTTGTCTATGTTAGTAAAATGTCTCCACAGACAGCAATAAGTTGGCACTCTGATAATGACTGAATATGTGATATATTAACATGAAATTGTTTGCTGACATTTGGGGCTTTGAGGGGATGAAACTGGATGGTTCTGGTGATCCTCCATGGGGTTCACTTTTGCAGCAACAGTTACTGAATCGAGTGCTATAGACTTTAATACAAAATATAGAATCACTATATTATTACTCTTTTAGAAAAAAATGCAGTCATTTTGGGGATCACATAAATTTACACTGGAAACCATCATGAACCCGTCAACATCTATGACATGTGTTTCAGCCGCACTTTGTGTTTGGCACTACGATGGCTAATTTTACCATGCTGTCATACTAAACTAAAATAGTGAACATGGCAAACATTTGGAGAGGATGGTTGTTATTGTGGTTCTACTTTTTTCCCCCCACTCTTTTACAGGCATTGCATCGTTACTTGTCTCATTTTTGGTGGGTTTGTATTACAACACCATCATGGCCTGGATCATGTGGTATCTGTTCAACTCCTTTCAAGATCCTCTGCCTTGGAGCCAATGCCCTCTCAATGCTAACAAAACAGGTGTGCCTTCATTTAGATCATGATATGCGGTGTATTGCATGTGGGACTGCTGCCATCGAGTTGTTTTGTTTACCTGTTGTATGCAGGTTTAGTGGAGGAGTGTGCACGGAGCACCACTGTTGACTACTTCTGGTACAGGGAGACTTTGAACACTTCAGAAAGTATCAATGATGCTGGAGGCTTGCAGTGGTGGATCGTGCTAGCCCTGGTAGCTGCCTGGACTCTGTTGTATGTGTGCTGCATTCGAGGCATCGAGACTACTGGCAAGGTCTGAAAGTTACACTCTGTCTGAGAAAAGGGAGTGGCCTTCACATGTAGGTTTGCTAAAATATACTTGTGTCATTCCTTCATTTTTCAGGCCGTCTACATCACTTCCACTCTCCCATATTTTGTCCTCACAATCTTCCTCATCAGAGGGCTGACTCTAAAAGGCTCTACAGAGGGAATCAAGTTCCTCTTCACTCCAGATGTAAGGGTTTAATGATTCACATGTTCACATGTGGAAGAATAAGAAGGGATAAGATTATCGCATGATCTTAACTTCAGAGAAAGAACCTGCTGGTTCTTCATGTTTCCACTCTTTATGCTTCACTAAGCTAGATCACTGTTGCCAACTCCTCGGTAAGGAAAGTAGCTATAGCCTGTCCTAAAAGTCGCTAGAAGTCGCTACATGACATCATCACCTAATTTGCATAATTGGTCATTTGTATGTAGTTGTAATCGAGGCTGCAGGAGAGTGGAATAACATCTTTGGAGAGACAAAAAGTGAGGAAAAATATTGTTAAATTTAGCGACAAAGTCGCTAAGTTGGCAACACTGAGTGAGATGGCTGCAGCCTGATATTTATTGCACAGACGTTAAAGTAATATTTGGCTATTTAACTCTTAGAAAGTGTATTTCCACAACCACAAAGCTATTTCTTTAAGCCATTACATTTGCTCTTTTAAGACACCAGCCGAGAAACATGAGTACAATAAAGTTTTATCACAGGACTGATAAAAGCTGATACTGAAAGTTGAAACACAGTGTAGTCAGTGAAGCAAATTCCGATGTATAAGTAATGCGGATAGGTACTTTAAAACCCAATTACCTGGTACGATTTGACAGTCTCACACATGAATCATTTTTCAAACACCCCTCGGCCTTGTTGCACTCTGTGCCCTGGTGTGTAATAACAATAGCCACTGAGGCAGGAAAGTGTAAGTTTTAAATCTGCTTGCAGCTCATTAAGAATATGTATCTTTGCATTCTCTGTAGGTGGATGAGTTAATAAAACCACAGACTTGGTTGGATGCCGGCGCTCAGGTTTTCTACTCCTTCTCCGTGGCTTTTGGAGGCCTCATCTCTTTCTCCAGTTACAACTCTGTTCAGTGAGTGAATGCTTTGATTGCACAATCATAAAGGAATGCATTGTCCTCCTAACACCACATTCCTCCAAAATATCCGTGTAGCAACAACTGCGAGCAAGATGCCGTTCTCATCTCCATCATCAATGGCTGCACTTCAGTGTACTCTGCAACGGTTATCTACTCCATCATCGGTTTCAGGGCAACACAGAAATTTGATGAATGCCAGGAAAAGTGAGTCCCAATTTTCCCAAATAAGACTCTATAATGGAAAACAAATAGATTGAGATTTATGTGTATTGGAGTGGACTTATATCAGGGTTTTTTTAATACTTTTTGCAGTAACATCCTGAAGCTCATAAATGCCTTTGACTACCCTGAAAACTCCATCACAACAAGCAACTATGATGACGTTCTGAACCACCTCAATCAGACAAATCCAGACATCATCCAAGAAATGAACTTAGTGACCTGCGACATGCAGAGTCTCCTCAGTCAGGTGAGTAGATGTGCACTAACCTGTTACTTTGATGATAATTTTTTCTAATTTAAGTTTCACAAAAATAATTCAACATGGGTTCAGAACTTGACTTATATGGCCTGTACTTCTTCAGGGTGTAGAAGGAACAGGTTTGGCCTTCATTGTGTTCACAGAGGCCATCATCAAGATGCCCATTTCGCCTCTCTGGGCAGTGCTCTTCTTCATCATGCTCTTCTGTCTCGGCCTTTCGACTATGTTTGGGAGCATTGAGGGAGTGGTGTCTCCTCTGCAAGACCTTAAACTTCTTCCCCAAACTTGGCCCAAAGAAGTTTTCTGTGGTAAGTTTCTCATATGAAGAACTTTTTCACACTCACCTGAGAAATCTGATTCTGATTGTAACCACCTGCTTGTATTCTTTTTCAGGTCTGACTTGCTTAGTATCCCTCCTTCTTGGACTCATATTCGCCCTACGCTCTGGAAACTACTGGGTAGCTCTTTTTGACAACTTTGCAGGCTCAATCCCTCTCCTAGTCATCGGATTCTGTGAAATGTTTTCTGTTGTATACATCTATGGAGTTGATAGGTAAGTCTGTCCATCATGAGGTGATCATTGAGTCTGTTTTCAAAGTAATGGCTTTCTAGCAACTTTAGCAAACATCAGACCAGTTAAACATATTGACGTTTGTCATTATAGTCACGTTTACTTTCCTGTTATTGTCATATTAATCAGATCCAGTCAGTGCTGGTATCAGATATTCAATGAGGCAGACAACAGTTCTTGTTAGAGTTCAACCAAAGTGACCTTGGAGCAGAGATAACGTAACACATTCATAACAGGAGAGATAAGAAGTGTCTTGTAATGCAGCAATCCTATGGAGAGGAATGTGGAAAATGTACTAAAAAGTCTAATTATTATTAACAATTATGCAACGTGTAGAATTCTAATTTTTAAAAAATATTGAAAATGTGAAAAAGGTGGTATTATATGTTTCTTAATGTTTTAAATTTGGACACAAAGTTAGCTTAGATAACAGTAACAGACTAGAGTCTGCTTTGGTATCAGCCTGCTGGGCCAACAGCAACGTGATGCTTTATTTACCGTGACTAATAAAATGCACAAGGTCGCCTTTTATTGATGTTTTTTTTTTTCTTACGTGTGCTCAGTTACATTATTTCTCCCCATTATTTCTTCTGAACAGGTTCAACAAGGATATCGAGTTTATGATTGGCCACAAGCCCAACATTTTCTGGCAGGCAACGTGGAGAGTGATTAGCCCAGTCATCATGGTCTTCATCCTAATTTTCTACTTTGTTACCCAAGTCACCAAGAAGTTCACCTATCTGTCGTGGGACCTGGAGGCGGTAAGTGTGGTCTTCACAGTAGTTTTCAAGAAACACGTTTTTGCATACAGTAACTGCAGGTTATGAAGATGTCATATGATGTTTCGTGTTTGAGACAATTGCAACATTTTCATTGATTCTGATTACAGGCGAACTTTCCCGTCCTCGAACCGCGTCCGTATCCCTCCTGGATCTACGTCATCATCTTTATCCTAGCTGGAATTCCCAGTTTGGCCATCCCCATTTTTGCCCTCTTCAAATTTTTCCAGAGGAAATGCTGCAAACAGAAGAGCTACAAAGAAGACTCAGTGGACTCTATCTCTGCCAAAATAAAAATGAATGGCAAAGCAATGTTTTAGATAGATCTTGCCTTGATTGTGTAATGTGACTGATAAGTACTATCTTTTATTACTCTGTACTATGCACAACATTGTGACTGCTGACTATATTATCTTTGAAAAACAGAGGTAAATTTTTAAGTTGTTAGTTTCTGTCTGTGTGCACTTTAGGATAATTATTCATTATCTTGGCAGAGGGAAATGTTCATAAAATGTGCTTACACATGTCGAAAGCTCAATAATTAACATGTTCTCAGATTTCCTTTGCCTGGAGTGCACAAAGAAAAAAAAACATGGCCGAGCCTGTTTCCGCTCTAAGTAGTAATGTTGAGCAGTGGTTGTAGCTTCATATAGCTCAGATCTATGAAAATAGTATTAATCATTCCCTTTATTCTTTATAAGAAAAAGATGAGCCTGTTTCTGAATATGTAACTATTCTTTTGATATTGTAAGGCTACTGCACGCACATGTCTAATACAGACGACGGACTAATTAAGGGAAAATTCCCGACCATAGATCCCTGGAGTGAGAGCTTTGTTTTGCAGTCAGTAAATCTTTAAGAAGAATGGTTTTCATTCCTTCAGTGGAGTTTCAAAAACTTATAATTAACGCAAAGGTGCACCAAAGTCGTTTTGGTGGTTTGGCAACCCAACATATTACTAAGATACTTTATGTTGCAATTTCCTTTAGTTTGCCAAGTGTCTCTATATAAAAAAAGGTTTTAAATTAATATTTTGTAAATAATCCTTGGATTAAGTAAGCTTTTTACACACTGTAATAATATCTTGTTTTTTTAAGCTAAAAAAAGAGTATGGGCCTCTGGGCCTTTTAGCCCTCTTTTGTGTTTTTGGCCCTCAATGGCAGACTGTTGTAAACTTCTTACTTTTGATGTACTGTTCCAAGACAAAGTTTGTGAAACCTCTGGAATGATCAGGATTTCTGCACTGAGCTTTACATGGGTCACAAATATTGACCAACAATCTGACTGAACTCACGCAAACAACTGAACTTTTCATGTCGCTCTTTGAACACACTGATCACTCACTGTCAAGACTGCAAAAAAAAGAAAAAAGAAGTGATCTATTGAATTAAGTAACTCTTCAATGGGAAAAGTCTCCATGAGATGTTTCCAGGAGCTGCTTGTGAGATTTATACAATGAGACGGATGAATTTTGGACTATTCAGTGTCAAAGTGTTTCAGTTTACCAGTAATTCTGGGATGTTTTGAACAACCCTCTTCATGTCATGCCACAGTTTATCGGTTCTATTAAAATCACAACAAAACATGAGTTGTCTTCTTTGGGCTCTTGTCTTATTATAGCACCCAACATTAGCTTCAGGTCACAAATCCATTACTGATGACTGCAAGGCGTCCAGGCCAAAGCAACCCCAAACCAAGAAGCAACCTCTATTGTACCTCACATGTTTTTGTGTTTATCAGTAAATCATGTGCATAAGTAGTGCCTGGCTGCTACTTACCCTCTTAATTACCATGGAAACAATAAGGGTGTACTTATATTTTTGTTGTTTTTTTGTTTGTTTGTTTTTTTGCCATTTTAGATTTTCTCTTTCACATGTGTGTATGTAGGGTGTATCCAGATTTTGGGGCCGCATCCTTCGAAGGACATGGCCTACGTAACTTGCATCCTTTGGAGGCCATGAAGACCAGTATGATTGTGAAATTGGATGGTTTAGCCTTCATGTCTGCATCACCAGCTATTCCCACCCCTACCTGAGCATAGCTCCTGTCACCTAGTAACCATGATAAATGGAGCTTGTTTTTCTTTCTTTTTTAGTTTATTTAATCCTCGAGGAACTCCAGTACTTGTGCCATCGTCATCCTCATATGTTATACCTCAGGCAGAGAGATAATCATGTTCAGGTAAAATAAGTTTGATTAATCTGTAAGCTTTTAGGCATTACATGCTAAGATTAGCTAGTTACTTTATGGATAATTTCAGTGACTGAATAAAACTAAATAAAACTAAATAAATAAAATAAAATACCCAACATAACTTTTTAAACTAAGTTTAAATCAATGCATCTGTCGAACACATCTTATTTTGGAACTAATCTTTCTACCATGGAGAATAATCTGTCCGTCGTCTTCCTGCTCTCCTCACTTCAGCTTCTCTCTGCAGTCTCTGTATTCTTCCTGACAATCAGGTTCACTTGCACGCAGCAACAAAGATGAACTTTTTAAGAAACTGGGACCCACCATACGAGCTACCTAAAAATACAAATATATATATATATATGTATATATATATATATATATATATATATATATATATATATATATATATATATATATATTTATTTCTCTGCATATGCCAAAAGCCAAACCATAAAAGCCCTTTAAGGTTTTAACTTTTGCACCACTAGATTTATAAATGTACTTACATTTAAAAGTGTACTCATCTCTGCTTCTGCCTCTACCGCCATTTGTAAAAGAAGTAATTTAAATCAATCTTGGGATACGAAGAGCCACAAAGGATCCACCCAACATGTCTTTCAAATCTGGTCAAAAGGAGGACACACTTATAGGACCATATGGGATTTCAGGGGTTCTATAGATTTCTCCAAATCTCACAGGATTGCATGTTATACTTTTGGTGTGAGTTTTACCAGGTGCCCTCCCATCTATTAATGTGGAGTGATAAACACCAAGGTCTTCAGAAATGCTTCAGGCTTCTCTGTGCTTCTTCTGAGATCTTGCAACAGTTGTTGTACTCAAAGCATTACTGACACCAATCTTTCCTGAGGAGAACATCTTATTCCAAGGAGGTTATGGTGGCTTTGTTGGCACACAGGTTCACATTCATTTTGTTATGCAAGTCTCAAAAGCAGCAAAGTGAAACATCTGATACAGAAGATTCTGGAAGTTACTAAAATCAACAGTTTTTGAAGCCTGGACTGCAAGTGATTAACTCCCTGTTCAGCACAAACATGAAAAGTACAGCTATGTGTGCCTTATTATTTAATTAGACTGTCTTTGCCCATAATTATGACTTAGATAAAGACCACGCCACATTTTATAAAGTATCATTGCAAAAGCCCTGATAGTTACAGTTTGTCCATTGAGCTATATTCCTTTGATAATCTTCTCAGTTCAGTTCAGTATTAGGACCAAATGCTTAGTGGTTACAATCTAAAGAAATATGTGCTACAAAAAAAAATTAAAAATATAATGAAATATTCCTGATGCTTAAAATAAAACACAGAGTTTCAAGCATAGCAATGAGTGCAGCTGCTTCTTGCTCCTATTGTTTTTTTAAGAGTTTTTGTAGACTGAGAAACTGAATGACTATGAGAGAAAGACAAAAGTAATGAGTGTTCCCTGGTTAATCTGTGGCACAATGCAGATAAAGTAAAAACCATAAACGTGTTTCATGATTGCCAAATGAGCCTACGGATACATATAAAGACACATTTATGCCCCACCATGTCCACTATGTCTTCACCAGTAGAAGACACAACTTCTGTGTTTCAGTACGTTAGTGGACACAATGAGACTGGCAGTTCCTAACCCAGGACTGGACCTCCGGATCCCTAAGCATGAAGATCTGGAGAGGGTGGAAAAAGAGGAGGATGCAGACAGACTCAAATGGGACAACAAAGCCCAATACTAACCTGTGTGGGGTTTTGTATTGGTCTTGGCAAAGTGTGGCAATTCCCTTACTTGTGTCAGAGCCATGGAGGAGGTAAGCCAAGACAGAAAGGGCAAGATAATATATGCCAGCTGATTTATCGATTTAAAATATATGTGTTGTTGTGGTACACAGGAATTATTGTTAATTTTACGGCGTCTCAAAGTGTTTTTGATATACGTTTTTCTCTAAGGAATGAAAAATTTACCTGCAAAACTAAAACTTTTGTAGCAACAGCTAAAAAGAGTTCAACTGTCACCCAATTATGAATACAAGAGAGCTATGCCATTCTAATGATTCTACAGACCAACCTTCCCTGAGTCTAGCTGCTTAAATTAAAGGAATCTTAGATCCACTTAGATGGTTGCACACTGAGCTACAGGGGATGGAACATTTTAAAATGTGCATGTATTTTAAAAGTGTATTGTGAAAGAGAGTACCATATGATCAGGTGAAGCAATATGTGGCCTTTCGTGTAAGAGGAAAAGTTCTATAGAGCGGTGTTGCATTTCAGCCTGCACTGATATGAAATTGCATCTTATTTTTATTATTTTTAAAAAAAGATGTTAAATATATCAAACATATATATATATATATATGACTAACTGTGGTCCTAAATGTTACTCATATGTGAGAACAAATCCAACTTTGATGCTACACTGATGTTATGCCAGACTGCTATTTATAACTTTTATCAGAAGGTTCTTTTTTAAAAATATCATAAACATCAAATTTTGAACATGTCAGAGTTCCTACAGACTGCAGGGTGCTGTCAGGCTGTTAGTCAGACAAAGTTTAGAGCTACATCTAAGTGCATGTCTCCCTCTTGCAGGTGGATGAGCTGACAAATCCAACCACTTGGTTGGATGCAGGTGTTTTATGCCTTTGGTTTAGCATGGGGAGGGCTAATTTCCTTCTCAAGCTATAACCCTGTTCAGTAAGGAACTGTCATTTTAGGTACCATTTTGTTCACTTTAATTAATTTTTTTTTTTAATAAAGAGTAAAAAAATGTTCCAATAGCCAAAGTCAGGTTGTTTCCTTATTCTATTTTGCACATTTGATTTCCCAAAGCAACAACTGCGTACAAGATTCTGTGATCCTGTCTGTCGTAACTGGCCTCACCTCAATCTATGCAGCCACAGTGACCTACTCCATCACTGGCTTCAGGGCCACTGAGAAATATGACACCTGTATCAGCGAGTGAGTACTGTTCATTTTAAGGCTTTGAAAAAGGTTAATACTTCATCTTTGGTATATGGCACTAAACTTACTGACCAGGACTGTGATGTATCCCTAACCCTAATCCACCCCTAACACCCTGTTATCAGGATGTGTGATTTGATTTGGAGCTTTTGAAAAATTAGTTTCTTGTTAAAAAATTAATTAATTAATTAAAAAAATAAACAAAACAACAACAAACATTCTAGTTTCAACACATCAAAAACTATTTCCAAAAATATAGAGTTAATTCTCATCATCATTAGTGATGACTTAGGCGTCACAGGGTTCAGTTATAGGTATAAATGTTTTCATCGTTCCAGGCAGGCTTATGACAGCGACTGGCTGGTTTGTTAGTCGGAGCACCGCTTTGGTCAGGACTGAATTATTACAACGTCCGAGTACATTCACATCAAACTAGGATCGAATTTGCATTTAATGCAACTAGCAAATGCTAATAACTAAATAGTGTAGATGGTGAGTGTAATGCTTCATGAACATCTGCATTTCAGGACTGACACTATGAACAGTTAACTCAGAAAATCTAAACATATTCTTCTAGGTAGCATTAATCCAGAATTACTAATTGACATATTTTCTCATTAGAAACATCAGGACATTACTGAATGCATTTGAACTTCCCGAGGACAGCATCACTTCAAGCAACTACAATGCAACCCTTCATCAAAAGCTCCTCCTGTTTTTGGACTGGACATTAAAACCTGTGACATGCAGAAACTTCTCAGTGAGGTGCCTATTTTAATGAAGATCGCTCCCATTCTCATGCTGTTATTACTTTTAATCTGCATTGTGTTTGTTCAGGGAGTGGAGGGAACAGGTCTGGCCTTCTCTGCCTGGGTCTCTTAATCCTCTTTGCCAATGTTGAGCGAGTTGTGGTCCCTTGAAAGATTTGAATGCATTTCCAAAAAACTGGCCCCATGAAATACTGACTGGTAATTCAGTTTTCTTTTTAAAATCTACCTTCTGTGGGTTCCCCACAGAGTTTGTCTCTGGATTCATTTTTAAGGTCCACTGATTTTAAATTTTTTTAATTTAAAAAAACATAAACAACACAAGTTGTTCGCTATAAATTGCAAATACTGCCCAGTCATATGTAAAGTGCTAATGCCAAATTTGTGACCCACTTGCCACTGGGACACAAGCTTCAATACAAGAGCAGTAAATTTAGGTCAGAATGATGAGTAATATCACAAACTAAACACCTCCTATTACCCATTTTAATTCACTTTTTATATAAATAAATACATTTTTGTAAATATGCAACTATGCATACTTGTGAGTAATATCATGTCTGCAAATGAGAACTGGTTCTCAAACATTTACCTGGTACAATAAAGGTTTAAAAAACGGAATTTCTCTTATTACTGTGGCACCCCTGTAGTACCTTTGCGGCCCACCAGGGGGTAGCAGCCCACGCTTTAGGAACCACAGCCTTAGCGCGTTTAAATTATTCTGCACATGGTATGTGAAAAACTTAGAAAATAAAAAATATAGGTTCAAAGAAATAAATGGTGTAGTTTTAAGCTGCCTTACATTATATTCTGACAAAAGTCTGTATGCTTCGAAGGAACACATAGAGTGTGCACAGTGCACTGTTTGTTTGAGTAGGTAGGGTAGTCCAGTGGCTAGTTTGTGTCCAGGGCCTGGGATCATGATAATCCAGCCACGCTTATGATGCACATGTTGTGACAATAGTTGTGACTGGACTCACTTGTCACATTTTAATCTAAAACCAAACCAAATTAAACAGCTATTATACCAAGACAATGGGCATATGGCTGGTTTGTGACAGGTAAACAAGTGAAAAAAAACTACACTGTGAATAAAACTGAACACAAACTCCAGGTTTACCATTTTTTGATTTATGCCACAGCCACAAAACCGTATGATTTACAGTAAGAAACAAGTATTCCAGTTTTGCAGACTGTTTCATAGATGGTTTACAAACCAATTATTCATGAATTTGTAATTAACTGTTAACTGAGGGTAAATTAACTGGATATTGATCAATTAAAGCTAATTATTATAAAGTTTTACCTCATGTTGTGTCTTTAAATGTATGCATGGATTCTTTTGTCTTAATTATGAACTTTAGTCATATTTCTGCATTGCACTCATACATGTTTTGCAAATGGCTCTTAAGTTTAATTAGTGAGAACTGACGGGTTCGTTTGGTGCCTGTCGCACTTTACAGTACAAACATTTGACAAGTAGAACATGTAGTGTGCTAAAGTGGCTAATTAGACAGTGTCCTTCACAATCATCATCAAAACACCAAAGGATGAAATTGTCATGGTCCTGGGCTTTGCCCAGTGTTTTGTGTTTTGATTCTTAGGTTTTGTAATCATTGATTCTGAGTTTGAGTTTGAGTTTGAGTTCATTGTTTTGAGTCTTGTTCTTAGTTATTGTTGGTATTCTTGCTTCCTTTGCTCTCCTTGTTCCCCGCGTCTCTGTGTTCCAGTGCCTATTTATTTCTCCTTCAGTGTGCCTGCCTCCCTCTTGTCAAGTCCTCTGTATTTTGGTCATGTTTAGGTTGCACATCCTGTTTCATTTTCCTAGCCTCCTGTTCCCTGTGTCGTGTTGAGTTTCGCTTCTTGTTTTCATTAGTATGATTCTGCCCACCTTTTCTGTCCAGCTATTTCCCGTTGTCCCTCATCATTTCCTGTGTATTTATTCTCTGCATTTCCCTCAGTTCTCTGTTGCGTCCTCATCATAATTTTCCTGCCCGCTGTGTGTCCCTCTGTCAGTCTGCATTCCTGTGAAAGAATTTTCCTAGTTTGTTCTGCTAGCCCCGTCCAGCTCCGTCCTGAATTCCAGGAAAGCTGTTTTTTTTGTTGGTTTTTTTTTTAGTTTACATCCGTGTCCAGAGTCCTGCATTGGGTCCTCATCCTGTCTGCCACACAGCGGTACATGACAGAAATATCTTCTAGAGGAATGGTGTTGAATCCTCCTAGTAGAGTTCACAAACCATACTTGTTCACTAGTTTTCTAATTGTACCGTCCTGATTTATTTAAAAGGGTTTCATCTGATTTTCAACCATGCTCAGTGTAAAAATAGATCTTTAATGGTAATCAAAATGTACATTTAATGCATATCATACATAATATTATATAATATTTTGTAAAGCTTTATCTCAAAGGTGCAAAGTCATCTTCCTTAGAAGTTTATTATTGATGGAGATATGGAAAGCATCATTTTATTGCTGTGTAAAGCTAATTGGTTTATATTGATAGTAAGGAGGGGTGTTTTGACCATTAAGGTTACTGACCTTTCATTCTAACAAGATGTTTTTTAATATAGATGGACAACTTATAATCATATGGCATCACTAAAGAATGGATTACAAATTTTAAACACTTCCACTACCACTACCCTTACCAATTATTCCATCAGCATTTATTTGTTTGTCATCATCTCAGGCAGTCTCCATCACACCCAAAGCAAAGTTGCCAGGAGAAAGCCTCTTCTCTCTAAGAGAACATTGCAGTACAGCTTAGGTTTGCAGAGTTGCGCCTGAACAAACCAAAGGACTTCTGGAAGAACATCCTTTGAACAAATGAGGCCAAAGTGGAGATGTTTGGACATAATGCACAGCACCACATATGGAGAAAACCAAACACAGGATATCAGCACAAACACCTCATACCAGCCATCAAGCATGATGGTGGAGGAGTGCTGATTTGCACTTGTTTTGCAGCTACAGAACCTGGACATCTTGAAGTCATTCTTTCAACCATGGACTCCTCTGTATACCAAAGTATTCTAGGTAATGAGTACATAAAGTTCATAGTTGGGTATGAGCTGTCCATCTTCTGGCAGATTTCAGTCCTCTAACCTCCTGGTCTTTTTAGTTTTCTACCTGGTGACTCAGCCGTTTTTAAACCCAAGTTCATCAAAGTTTGATAAGCATAAAGTTTTATATGAGATGTTCCCAGCTCTGGCATCAGTACCATACCCTTAATGGATCAATGCAGCTGTCTTTCTTTTAACAGGAGTTCCCAGTCTGGTAGTGCTCATGTATGCATTATGTGGACTGGTCTGTGTCTTGTTTAAAAAGCTAGCCTTTCTCTAAAGTAAAAATGTTAATTAGAAGATGCAGCCCATGAAACTGTCCAGCAGAGGGAGACCTCATAATGAGCGAAAACAGTGGTTATAAGATCAAGTACAGAACAAATGTGATGTGATCATCCACATATACACAAACACACTCTTGTGCTTTGGCTAAGCATAAACAATTATAATCAATCACATCTTTGTGGACCTCAAACAAGTGTTTCAATTGCTTGTGAATTAGGCAAACACGATGTTCTTCTTAAAAGAACTGCTTCTGGTCAGCTACTGAGCCACTCCAAAAGGTGGATTTTGTGGTATTAAAGCCGCACGGTAATAAATTTACTTTCAAGTAATTTCTTACTGCAGCACTCAACTTTACTGTCTTTTTAGCTGGACAGCCACGCGACAAATTTAAGAGTTGACTTTACCCCCATTTGACCACGGAAAGGCATCAAAGCATCCCCAGATCATGACTTTACTTTTTGAATTGTGTGTTCATGCTGGTACGCAGGGTTCTTTTTGTACCCCATACATTTTGGTCCACAATTTGACTGGTTTGATTTTTGTAGCATTTGGTTGACTTTGAGCAGAGTATAGCCCATCACACTTCACAATTCATCCTGCTACTTCTATCAGCGGTCACATCATTGATGAACGGTAATGACCCGGTTCAACTGGCAGCCACACATTGCCTCCACCATGCTTGAAAGATGATGTGGTATGCTTCAGATCTGATTCTCTTTCTCTCTATACTTTTCTCTTCCCCCTCATTCTGGCAGCAGTTAATCTTGTTCTCATCTATCCATTTAGGCTCATTTAGATGTTTTCTGGCTTTCTTGTTCTTGAACGTAACCAGGGTTTTGCACCTTGCTGTAAAACAAAGTATCTCTTGATTGTAGAATTAGACAGTGATACTCCTGCCTCCTCAAGAGCATTCTTGATTTGGTTAGATGTTGTCTTCACCATGGAAATAATTCTGTCATCATGCACTTTAGCTGTCTTCTGTGGACTTTCAGACCTTTAGGTGTTGCTGAGATGGCCATTGCTTTTTCTCTTTTTAAGAATGCACCAGATTGCTGGTTTGACTTTCCTAAAGGTTTTTGCTTTCTTTCCGATGGACGGACCTTAACGTTATTGAAGCAGTGTGGGATCATCTTGTCAGAGAACAGAACAAAAGTCAGCCAACATCCAAAGAAGAGCTTTGAACGTCCTTCAAGAAGCCTGGAGAACTATTCTTGAAGTCTGCTTAAAGAAATGACAAAAAAGCTGCCTAAGTGAGTTCAGGTTGTGAAGAAAATTGTAACTGTTTGTAGAGTCCATCCTTAGTTCTAAAAGTGACCAGAATATTTCTGCAGTAATGTTGTCACAGTGCTCTTTCTTGAGTTATAATCTAGCTCCAGTTTTTCTTTTAAAGGCACTTAGTACAATCAATAAGATTTTTTTTTATTCTGTCCACTAGGGGGGCTATGTTTTATCAGAAAGTTTTAGTGTACAGTAGTTACCCACCCATGTCATAAGAAATGAGTATATCATAGGGATAGCTCAGGATGCGTAGCTTGGAAAAAAAGGCAGATGGTTTGGATATGTGCAGTGGAGGGATAGTGGCTTATTGGACAAAGGACGTTAAACATGGAGATGCCACGCAGGAGGAAAAAAGATTGACCGCAGAGAAGATTCATGGATGTAGCGAAAGAGGGCATGTAGAAAGTTGATGTGACAGAAGGGACAGGGTGAGATGCAGACAGATGATCCACTGTGGTTACTACTAAAGGGAGCAGCTGACAGAAGAAGAAGAAAGTAATAAGAAACAAGAAGATCTCTGAGGGTGTGCAGAAGCTTCAGTCTATCTCGCCTGACGCTCCGAACTTTGTGCTGGGTGATTTTAACCATGTTTCCCTTAAAAAGACATTTCCCGACTTCACCCAGTATGTCGCACCAGGTAGGATAAGATTCTCAACCTGTGTTATGGGTCAGTGAAGGAGGCTTACAAATCTTTTTCTTTACCTCCTCTCGGAAATGGAGACCACAACTGTGTCCACCTTCTACCCTCTTACAGATCACTTCTGAAGAGAGAAAAAGCTAAAATAAAGGACATTAAAAACTGGACAGAGGAGTTCATACAGTGTCTACAGGACTGTTATGACTGTACAGACTGGAACGTGTTCATAGAGGCATGTGATGGGGACTTAGATGAATTAACGGATGTAACATGTTCTTATATGACCTTCTGCAGAGATATGATTGTACCACATAAGAAGGTCAGAATTTTCCCCACTAAAAAGCCCTGGGTTACAAAATCTGTGAGATCCAGTTTACAGACTAAGAGACGTGCTTTCAAGTCTGATTCTGTTCCTGTTTTGCATGCAGCCTCCAAGGAGCTGAAAATGAACATTTTAAAAGCCAAACAGGCCTATAAAAAGAAACTGGAAGATAAAATGGCTGCAAATAACCTTGGCTCTGCTTGGTCCAGTATGAAAGCCATAGCAGGTATAACAAAGGCACTGTCACTTTAGAGGGTTTTGACTCAGACTCTAAATTAGCGAATGCTCTTAATTGTTTCTATTCTCGATTTGATGTACTCGATTTTAGTAAAGAAAGGCAGGAAGTGAGTCAGGAACTTGAAGACAGTCATCATTTTAATATTGAATGCAGAGTTATTGTGAAGGCCTTTTCCTCCATAAAGTTAAACAAGAGTCAGGGGCCAGATAACAACTGTGGTCGTCTGCTCAAATCATGTGCCAAACAACTGTGCTCGATATTTTATTATATTTTTAATAAGTCTTTACAAACTCAGCACGTCCCCTAATGTTGGAAGGATGCTGTAGTCGTCCCTGTCCCAAAGAGTAACCGTCCAAAAACTTTAAATGATTTTAGACCCGTTGCACTGACATCCATTGTGATGAAATCTTTTGAAAAACTGGTGAGGTCTGAAATTTTAAAGAAGACAGAGTGTGACTTGGATCCTCTGCAGTTTGCTTACAGATCACACCGAGGAGCGGAGGATGCCACGGTCACCTTAATGAACCTGCTTCTTAAACATCTCGAGGGAAAGGGAACACTTGCAAGGCTTTTATTCATTGATTCCTCATCTGCTTTTAACCCCATCCAACCCCACATTCTCACTCAGAGGCTTTTAGAACATTTTAATCTAAGTTTTAATCTTGTGGGTTGGATTTTAGACTTTTTACCAAACAGAACTCAGAGAGTGAGAGCGAATGGCACGCTGTCTGATCAGGTCTGTTCCTCCACTGGCTCCCCCCAAGGATCTGTTCTGTCACCTCTCCTGTTCATTCTTTATACAAACATGTGTCGCAGTGGCAGGAGGACAGATTCATTTCAAAGTATGCAGATGATTCAGTTATTGTCAGTCTGCTGATGGGCAATGAGGCTCACCACGGTCCAGTCGCTGAGGACTTTGTTCAGTGGCGTGATGAATCTTTTCTGCAGATGAATATCCAAAAAATTAAGGGTATGCTCATTGATTTTAGGAAACTCACCCAGGCACAGGAACTCACTGTTATAAAGGGTCAGGTGGCAGAATGTGTCGAAACATATAAATATGTCGGCACAATTATCGACAGTAAACTGACTTTTGAGGCAAACTGTGAAGCTGTTTATAAAAAAGTGAGTCAGCGTCTTCATTGCATCAGGAAACTGTCTTCTTTTAATATTGACAAAACACTACTGACCCTGTTTTATCGTGCTTTTATTGAATCGGTTTTATCCTTTTGCTTGGTGACATGGTTCGGTAATCTGTCTCTTAAAAATAAGAATTACCTGAACCACATAGTAAAGTGGTGCAGTAAGCTGACGGGAGAGCTGCAGTTAAATCTAGAGTCTCTGTACTCTGGGCAGGTACAGAGGATCTCCAGATCAATCTTAAAGGACACTTCCCACCCTTTGCACCGTGAGTTCCAGCTTCTCCTGTCAGGACGCAGATATAAACTGCCCAAATGTAAAACTAAGTGTGTTCCTACAGCCATAAGTTTTAACAAATTTTAACCCCTTGTTGTTTTTATGTTTTATGTCTCATCATGTGCTGTTTTTTGATTCCATTTGTTCCTACTTGTCCTTATATGTGGTGTTTGTTTTTAACATGTTATGTCTTGGTCTTTTAATCATGTCTGTGTTGTTATAAATTGACTCACTGTACTGCACAACAAATTTACCTCTCGGGTACAAATAAAGTAACTTGAACTTGAAGATGTAGAATTTGCTCTGTGACTGGGGCGGTGTAGTGGTTAGCACAGTCGCTTTACACCACTGACAACAGTATGAGTTCAGGCTTCCTGAGTGTTTGGGGCCTTTCTTTGCACACAGTATTTTGCCCACTCAACTAGTATCTGTCCACTTATCTCCACTAATTAATGACTGTGGCCTTAATCATGCACTGCAGTGTGTGTCATTTTCTGTCATATTCAAGAGAGTGAATATGAGAGTGAAGAACAAGAGTATCTGCAGCAACAAATCTACAACGTCATAGTTAGTAGTTACTCACTAGTTCATTGTTGCTTCAGGATTAATTTGTTGTTATCTACTGTTTCTGTGTCCCATAAAAGTGAAGCATCAGTGTCAGCAGTTATTCAGTAGTCCTCCATTATCGTTACAATTATTTACTTAAAAGTAAAGCATGAACCTCAACATGTGTTTTCATCATCATATTCAGATCAAACATACTGAAGATGTGTGTAAAGTTTGCATGATTAAAGTTCAGTTTAATTTTAAGATTTGACTCAGGACCAGTCAGGAAATGCAAGAAACAGCAATTTGGAGCTAGTGTTTATGAACATGTTTTATTTAACTGATAGCTGGCATGAAAAGAGAATTTTCCTAAAGCATAAGAATCAAAAACTAACCACCTAACAAGAAATAGTAGAACAATATGAAGTGTGATGCATACTGAACTTTGTCTCTTGCTCTTTAGGTTTGTAACTGCCAAACTCTGTCCTTTAATGATTTACAATAATAATGATAAAAGCAAGACACATTTCCACATGACTTACCTGTTCCTATCTGACTTACCTGATTGTTTTATATAATTACTGAACCCGAACTGTTATTAGAAGGTCACTCTGTAGTATGAGCATAGCACTGCATCTAAATAAAGACTTTGCTATAAATGGACGATCAAGCGTTTAGGAAAGCAGAAAACTGATCGGTATACTATAAAAACACTAACATGGTACAACATTTTAAAAATACAATAAATTAATCTTTGTCTTTTTGGGAAACATTAGACTCATAATACTATTTCCAGTTTGAACAAAGATTTCTATGCATAAAATAACAGATAACCATTTATCATCAGCTGCCTTTGAATAAAAGACGGTGTAATGTTGAGTATTCAGACACATGGGAATTACCTGGCCAATCATCAGTATGCTTGGCAACTTAAATAAATCAGTGAGTCATAGAGCCATGATGTGGTCCTCTTCCACGTAAACCTAACAATTTTAATCTAAGAAAAAACTGCAAGTGTCGCAGCCAAGAAAAGGAGAAGTCCTCCCTGTAAGCAGTGTAGTTTAAACAGATGTGATGCTGCCTTATTAAGGACAATAAAGGATAAACTCACAAATGTATTGGAAAAATATCACATTCGTGTCTGTTGGGCAACATACATTATAATTAACATTTGTGAATTCACCTTTTACAAGTGAAAAAGTAAATTCCATTATATGTATTTTTAACATTACCTTAAACGTAGTGAGTGAGCCCAGCACAGTGCTCTATATGTATGTGGGCTGTAACCCAGTTTTAAAACAACGGGTGCTCACATCTATTTCATATTAACTAAGGAGTTGTTGAAAACTGATAAACTGTTAAAATAGGAACTCACCTCTTGCATTTATTACATCATGCATTTATTACTTCTAGGCTGGACTATTGTAATAAATAATTATCAGGTTGTCCTAAAAGCTCCCTTGAAAGCCTTCAGCTCATTCAAAATGCTGCAGCTAGAGTACTGACAGGGACTAGAAAGAGAGAGCACATTTCTCCCACATTGGCTTCTCTTTATTGGCTCCCTGTTAAATCCAGGATATAATTTAAAATCCTTCTCCTAACATACAGCCCCAACCTGTCACAACAGTTGACTGCCCCTCCCTGAGCCTGGTTCTGCCGGAGGTTTCTTCCTGTTAAAAGGGAGTTTTCCCTTCCCACTGTCGCCAAATGCTTGCACATAGGAGGTCGTTTTGACTGTTGGTTTTTCTCTGTATTTTTGTAGGGTCTTTACCTACAATACAAAGCGCCTTGAGGCAACTGTTTGTTGTGATTTGGTGCTATATAAATAAAACTGAATTGAATTGAACTTGAGGGTGAAATTTTGAACATGTGTGTCTTATGAAGACATGCTGATTGGAGAATTCATAAAATATTATTAGATGGTAGTAAGTGGATGGATGAATGGATGGATGGATAGACGGATGGATGGATGGATGATAGCAATGACAGAGCCATCATGATCATTCCTGTCCCAAAAGACTACCACCCTGTAGCCCTTACGCCAACAGTAATGAAATATTTTGAGGTCATACAACACATCAAGAACAGCCTCCCTGAAAATCTGGACCCTCTACATGGTTGTCACAAGGTGCAATTCTTTCTTCTTGTTGGCCTTGTGGGAAGTTTAATCTCAGTTTACAATTTTATTTTCAATTCAGCGAACAGCTGCCTTGGTTTTAGTGCCTCTTCCTACCTCTCACATTACTGCTTTTGAATTCTTGGAGCAACAACTGTGAGCACTCAATTGCCATCGTCACCCTCCGAGGCTGCTCATCAAAGTATCCTGCAAAGTTCATTTACCCCCTTATCAGCTCCAGGAAACAATATGACTTCTCCATAAGTGACTGGGTTGCAAAATGGGATTAGGAGGGACACCCAGGGTCAGCAGATTAAAACACTGAGAGCTACCATGCCACTGTTTAATGTTTGATTACGTTTTGTGACTTTTAAAGTAATGACAGAGTGCACACTTATCACACACTTATCAGTGAACTGAACCAGATAAAGTAAAAGATCATAAACTTGTTTCAACGTAGCTAAGTGCTTACAGTTAGACCTCACTTCAACTTTCCAGAACGATAGTAACATCTCCGTTTCAGTGGGTTACCATGAGACTGGTTCTTTCTAACCCAGGACTGGATCTCAGGATCCCTAGCTATGAGGCTCTGGAAAAGATGGAGAAGGAAGATGAAGACAGGCCCAAGTGGGACAACAAAGTTCAGTACATCTTAACGTGTGTAGGCTTCTGTGTTGGGATAGGAAATGTATGGCGATTCCCTTACTTGTGTCAAAGCCACGGAGGAGGTAAGCCCAGATGAAAATGGCAAAGCATCACATTATCTTTATTTCCAGTTATTACGTACTGTTTGGTAAATGAAAGCTACTTTACAGTAATGGCATAATTACCTTGAAAAAGTAATCTGATTAGTTACTTTACTGATTACTTAATTTTAGAAGTAACTAAGTTAGATTGCAAGTTATATTATTAGTTACTTTGAACAGCTGCCGGTGTGCCAAAAAGTGATTGTCTGTATTTAAATGGCTGTAAATGACTCATGAATGATATCAAGCAATTTTGAGCAAGAAACAGCATTTCTATCACAAGGTAGAAGCTGCAATCAGTTTTTGGCAAAGTGACTTTTATATATTTGTTTTTTATCAAGGTAAAAACAGTCATTAAAAATGTATTTTTAAACAGAAATCTGGCTAAGAAGGCTGCAGAAATTGCAACAAATATAACATCACAGTTCTAATAAGATATTTTAAGTGGCCAAAAAGCAATGGACTGGTAGGTAATTTCTTCATTTTATATATAAGCCCTTCATAAATCATGCTGACTGCACTCTATTTACCAATATAAGCAAAGACATTACACATAAAAGTACATAGAAACATCGGAATCACTTTTTGGCACAAAACGTGCATCTCTCTCCTTCCTCCATTGTTTATGTCGCTGTGTCATGCTGAAAACAGGACTTAATTGTTGCATCGGCCAGACCTCACTCCCCGAGACATAGAAGAAAGCAAAAACATATCTTTTTACTAAGAAAATTGACAAAAATAGTAACAGGCAGTGACTTGGATAAGTTACTTTAATCTGATTACTGGACTGCAAATAGTAACGCATTAGATTACATGTTACCGAAAAAAGTAGTCAGATTAGAGTAACGTGTTACTGACATCACTGCTACTTTAGAACCTCAAACTAAAATGGTACCAAATACAATACAAAATAGTTGCGTGCCTTTTTTTTTTTTAAAGCGGCTTTGCTCTAAGGAGAGGCCATTTCTTTTAAATAAATAGTATTAATAATTTTTTTATAAATACCTATTCATGGAAAACAAATACAGCTTTGCACACCATGTCCAACAGTCTTGGCTTAAAAATACAGCTGTAAAAACAGATTTATTAGTGGCGCTGTCAGTGTCATGTATTTGCAGTGGTAATGCCATCTCAGAGTCGAGAGTTTTATCTGTGATAATACTGTTGCTGTTTCAACATTAAGTAACAAGTAGCTCAAGCTCCTTCTCCACCAGAAACGTGACATTCCATGTCCCAGTCACCAGCCTTGATAGCCAGGGCTCGATCCGCCAAGGCCTCTGCCCTCGATTGCCGCTCAACACACACACTACACCTAGCACCTCCTGTGGGTGGTGGGCCTAAAGGAGGGCGGGCCCATGTCTCCTCTTTGGGCTGTGCTTGGCCAGGCCCCATGGGCTAAGGTCCAGCCACCAAGCAAGGCCTGGCTCCAGGGTAGGGTCCCAGTAACCCCATATCAGGCAAAGAAAACTGTTCCCTTGAATTACCTCTCGTACAAGTCGTCTAAATCACTCTTCATCTGGCCTCTCACCCAGGACAAATTTGCCTTGGGAAACCCTACCAGGGGGCAAAATCCCCCCAACAACATAGCCCCTGGGATCACTGGGATACGCAAATCTCTCCATCACGGTAAGGTGGCAATTCGCAGAGAAGAAAATTGTATAAACAAATCAATAAATCATGCACAGAAATTTTAATGTAACTTTCAAACTGATTAGAGCACAATGGATGCTCTAATAATAACATAATAACAGCAAAGCAAATAGACAATGGAGGTAGGATACCAGGAATCTTGAAATTTGACAAAGATGGTACAGGAAGGCAGAGCACACAGATTTTAAATGTAGGTGTAAACCATAACAAATCCACCCAATTCTGCCTACCAACTATTCACACACAGAAGGGAATGTTTTAAATTACATTCAGCATCCAGACTTTATTACACTACTGAAGCATTTTCAGATTTGGAATATTGAAAAGGCCTCTGAATTTATAATTGGGTTGTTGATCCATATATTCCAGGTGCCTTTTTGATTCCCTACATCATCCTGCTGGTGCTTGAAGGACTGCCCCTCCTGCTGCTGGAGTTTGGCATTGGCCAGCGTCTCAGGAAAGGCAGCGTGGGAGTGTGGCGGGCCATCAACCCCTATCTGACTGGTGTTGGTAAGTAACAGACTCTGCAACCACTTGCCCATGGAAGGGACAAAGGAACTATTGATACTGCATGAATACAACGCTGTTAATGGAAACTTGGTTCTGTGTAAGTGTGACATTTGTTCATGATCCTTTCCTACAGGTATTGCCTCCATGCTGGTGTCTTTATTGATTGGACTGTACTACAACACATTAATAGCCTGGATCATGTGGTATCTCTTTAATTCCTTTCAAGACCCACTGCCTTGGACCCAATGTCCTCTCAATGAAAATATGACAGGTAGTTGAAAAGACACACACTAACAGACACACTCAAATCATATTACTCATCCAAACTCTCATAAGTGTGGACTTTGATGCTTTTTCAGAATTTGTATCAGAGTGTCAACGGAGCTCCACCGTGGACTATTACTTTTACAGAGTGACTCTGAATACTTCCACCTCAATATCAGACTCTGGAGGACTCCAGTGGCCCATAGTGATCTGTCTGTTAACAGCCTGGACAGTCATCTGTATTTGCTACATACGGGGGATCAGTACTTCAGGAAAGGTTTACTGAACCTGTAGTTAAAAAAAACAAGCATTACTTAAACAGTTTCATCACTGTTTGACTATTTAATAAATTTTTATATCCTTTCATGAATTCAGGCAGTGTACGTCACAGCCCTCTTGCCTTATGTAGTGTTGGCCATCTTCCTGATCCGAGGACTGACTCTTGAAGGAGCCATGAATGGAGTAAAGTACCTCTTCACACCAGATGTGTGTTTCCCATTTCTATCATAAAAAACATTGCATGGTGATTTAATTCACAAGTCACATCACACTATGTGTCTCACCCATGCAGGTGGATGAGCTGATGAATCCAACAACTTGGTTGGATGCAGGTGCCCAGGTCTTTTACGCCTTTAGTTTAGCATGGGGAGGCCTGATCTCCTTTTCAAGCTACAACCCTGTCCAGTAAGGCACATATTGAAGGCTTATGCCTTTTACTACACGACAGTTAGGCTTAGATTTGACTCGCTTTCATTTTTCCTTTGTTTCTCCAAGCAACAACTGCATGCAAGATGCTGTGATCCTGACTATTGTGACTGGCCTCACCTCAATCTATGCTGCCACAGTCACCTACACTGTCATTGGCTTTAGAGCCACTGAGAAATACGACACCTGTATCAGTGAGTGAGTAGCCACAAAAGACAGTATTCCATCCATCTATCCATTCTCAGTCAATTGAAGTAATAACAGATATGACAAAAAGGGCAGGTCTGACTATAAAACCAGTCGCTCATTGGCCAGAGACTTGTAATTCACAAGCCATTAGTCAATGAGTGATAATAATGCTATTATATTATGCAATTTTCCCATAGACTTGTATAGGACCGGAAGTCTTTTTGCAGCCACAGCTATCGCTATCTGGTGGCCTTCAGACTGAATGCAGCTTTAAGGCATTTCCACACTGGCTTCATTTTTCTGAAACAGAAGCTAAACAACTAGCTAAACAAGTAGATATGTCAGTATTAGTAATATTCAAGATTCCTAAATTGCATTTCTGCAAATGTTTTTTCATCCTTAGCTCAAACTGCAAAAATGGTAATTGAATAACTAAAGCTGATTCCTATAATTACTAATCTCATCCATAAATGTCTTCCTAGAAACATCAGGACATTACTGAATGCATTTGAACTTCCCGAGGACAGCATCACTTCAAACAACTACAACGTAACCCTTCATCATCTGAATAGCTCCTATCCTGATACTGTTTTTGGACTGGACATTAAAACCTGTGACATGCAGAAACTTCTCAGTGAGGTGCCTATATTAATGAAGATCTCTCCCATTCTTGTGTTATTGTTTTTATTCTAATCTGCTTTGTGTTTGTTCAGGGAGTGGAGGGAACAGGTCTGGCCTTTATTGTCTTCACAGAGGCTATTACCAAGATGCCGGGTTCCCCAGTCTGGGCTGTCCTGTTTTTCGTCATGCTTCTCTGTCTGGGTATCTCAACCCTTATTGGCAACATTGAGGGAGTTGTGGTCCCCTTAAAAGATTTGAATGTCTTTCCCAAAAAATGGCCCCAAGAAGCACTGACAGGTATTCTGTTTTGGAGATAGAGCAATCAACACATCAGCCTGCAACCCCAGATAAATGGATGGATTCTCTAGCTCCTTTGTTTTTGTGCATGTGTGTTTCAGGAGTAACATGTCTCGTAGCCTTCATCATCTGCCTCCTGTTTGCGCAGCATTCAGGATTTTATTGGGTAACTCTCTTTGATAACTTTGCTGGATCAATCCCACTGCTGACCATTGGACTGACTGAGATGATAGCTGTTGTTTATATCTATGGCATCGATAGGTTAGTGCACAAAGTTTATGTGTTTTTATATAGTATTGTATGAATACTGTACAGCCTTTTGCAAAAGTATCATATAAAACAGCCAGCCATCTGTGGACTCTTGAAAAGAATTTCCTGTGACTGTGTCTCATCAGGCCGTCATCAGTCTTTATGTATGTAGTAGAACTGAGTAACAACTGAATATTTAAGGGGCTCTGTTCTGCTCATTTCCAGCTTCACCTTTTTATGCTTGAACTCTAACACTAACTCTTGTATGATCACAGTTAAATACAGTCCTTACTTATCTTATATTTGTCTGTGTTGCAACCCCTCACAGTCTGAAACAAGCTTTGCTTTTACAGGTTGCAACTTCGTTGCTCATTGATCTTTATGTTGGTTCTACTTTAATGTGAGTCTTTCGGGTCTGTCTTCTTTGTGTTGCTACCATTTTGGACAGAAAACTCCTGTGTAGCAAATAATCTCAGCGAGGTACTTGTTTTTTTTTAATAATGTTATACATCACAATTTAATTGAAACCCTCTTATTTCACAGGTTCAGTGAAGACATAGAGTTCATGATTGGAAAGAAGCCTTGCATCTTCTGGCAGGTTTCATGGAGATTCACCAGCCCTCTCATCCTCCTGGTCATTTTAGTTTTCTACCTGGTGACTCAAGCCCAACGAGAACTCACCTATTTAGTCTGGGACCCCAACTATGTAAGCTCACAAACCCACTAATGACCCCTTAACTAAGATCACCTTAACTTGTGGTACTGCTGCGTAGTAATATTGCAAAATAGTCCAACAGGCCTATTTACAGGTTGGTCTGATAGAATAATTGTCTTGCTGGGTTCAAAGTGTCTGTCAGCTTCACCTTGTTGGCATCATCATCACTGGCTGAGTGATACCAGAGATGTGTGAGATAGACCATTCAAAGAGTTGCCATTGGGTCAGGATGTGTTGGTTTGTGGGTCTGGCTGCAACTTGTTTAATCATTCATCCAATTCCATCTCATAAGCTTAAGCCATGGCTGATTTGTGCAATAGGTCATCTTGTGGCACATATCCTTGTAGGTATCCTGATCCATGATGTGTTGGGTTGTGTGTTTACTCTGACACATTATATTCCGATCTAGACTACTTATGGCACTAGCTGGGCTTCACATGCTCAAGATGACCAGTTGGGAAAACCCTCTTCTCACGATATCATGATTATTAGGGCAGCACACTGGTACAGCAGTTAGCACTGTCACCGCCACCAGCCACAGGGACCTTTCAGTGTGGAGTCTGCATGTTCTGCCTGCGCCTTTGTGGCTTCTCTCCTGATACTCCAGCTTCCTCCCACAGTCCAAAGACATGCATGTTAGGATAAATGGTGATTCTAAATTAGCTGTAGGTGTGAATGTGAGAGTGAATGGTTGTTTGTCTCTTTGTGTTAGCCTTGTGACAGACTGCCAACCTGCCCAGGGTGTACCTCACCTCTTGCCCTATGACAGCTGGCACTGGCAGAGTCATTAATGACTTCCCTGCAGTGGATCCTGGATCTTTTGGCAGTCTGGTTCTGGCTCCAGGATGTTTGACACCCCTGTCCCACGTTATAGACATTATATTGGTAAAATGTTGCCGTGGAAACTATGATATTTCCCGTGAAAGTGATGCTTGAAGTTGGTTATAGAAAAAATTGTTCTGAATGAAAACAAGAATTTGGCTTTAGATTGTAACATTTGGAATTGGTTCAAAATTGAGTTGGTTTCAGAGTTTTTTTTATAGAAATATTTTTATTTTTCAGCCCTGAACATTTAATGCAGCTAATTAATGCAATTAACAAGTTATGAGAGCTAAAAAAAAAAAATGAAGTGATTAAAAAAGGCACCAAATTTCATATACCTCAAGGGCCTAACCCCCTTTTATTTTAAAAAAATCAGCTGATTCTAAGGGATTCTGAGGGTCCAGATGGGGGTATTCATCGACTTATCATGTAATGACCTAAATACAATCTATACTCATATACATTCACAGCAGACGCATCATTGATCTTATGGTAAACATTAAAACTGTAATGGGAACGTGCTGCCTGCTTGCTCATTGTGCTGCTTTATGGTTTACAGGAGGAGTTTCCAACTCTGGCATCAGTATCTTACCCTTCATGGATCAACGTGGTCATCTTTCTTTTGGCAGGAATTCCCAGTCTGACAGTGCCTGTCTATGCCTTGTGCAGGCTGGTTTTTGTGTGTTGCAAGAAAAAGATGAAGTCCAAGAAAGACATTAATCAAATCAACACATTTGCCTAAACAAGTCAGAATACAGAAAAATGGAAACATATTTAATTTCTTCAATGTAAGAAAGTTATTTAAATTCTGGTGTTCTGCCTTTTCATATTCATGTACAGCTTTTTCAGAAAAAACATTTCACTCTTATTGATGCACTTTGATAAAATACTCACATTTCTGCTCATGTTTTGTGCAGTTTTTGTGGTTGCCCTAAAAAAAAAAAATCTATCTTGGCATATGAATGTAAATTTATGTAAGTTTTGCCATTTGATTATTGTTGTGTTATTGGAGGAATAGTTGCCTGGATTTTAACCGTCCAGTCTAGTTGCTCAGACAGCAGCAAAATAGAAAGATCTGACAAAGTGATTGGTCAGGTACACCAGAATTAAAAAAAAGAAAAAGAAAAACACCACACTAAGAAGCAGACATGGTGCACAACAATTAACACAGGGATGTATTTGGATTAAACAACCAGAAACAGTGTAATGTGTTCCTAGGAGGATATTGTACAGAGCCAGGACAAGAAACAACTCAAATAAAATTGTATGTTTTTATTTGACCAAATGCCCCCACCCCACCCCCAACCCCATTTGGATGGATGGATGGATGGATGTCATTGCACTGTACAAGCATATTCATACCAGCAGGTGGCAGAAACCAACTGCATGGAACTGTATCAATTCAAAGACAAGGAAATTAAAAAAAAATGGTAACCAAACTTGAAAAATATTTATTTTTGCATAATTATACATCAAGAAATAATCAATTACAATTATTATTAACTATAACTGACAACTGTGGACTTATTGATTAATGAACTGGTGTGTGAAAGCTGGGTTTACACGTTTTCAGTTCTATCTAAAAACAGCAGGTTCCCATATTACCACTAAAACTAATTTTGGTCCTTTTGTTTTACAAGAATATATTCAAAAATTTATCTAAACACACTATGATTTTTTCAGCAGCCTGACTTAGTCAATTTGTTGTCTTTTTAGTATGAACTTCCTTTTGTGCTCCAGGGCATTTTCCACTCTGTTCCTAGCCTATTGAAAATGTTCTCTGCATTATATTTTTATGATGACCCCTTATGAAGGCCTCATGTTGAAATATGCCAGTCATGCACTAAAGTTCCTCTATGTGTTTATTATAGCGCTGCTGCAGCTGCAGCTGCTTCTTCAGACTTTATTCTGTCCTCCTTGCACCTTGGAAATAGGTTAGGTTGTGTCAGAAACCTCTATTCTGTGTCTACAATAGGGCTGACACATGAATACATAGACCACTGATAGGGACAGTTTAGTAATGCCTAACCTGTTTGTCTTTTGACTAGAGCACCTGAAGGAAAACCAGCGCAGTCTCTGGCAGTAAAGGAAACTTTACACAAAATACCTGAGAAACGGATGGCTGGTAGAGCTGTTTTTTCAGTGCTTCTATAGGAAATGTGATAGCCTTGGTGTGCTAGAGTAGAAATTAGTGTTAAAAATGGCAGTGGAATGATCACTGGCCAGGAAAAAGAAACTAATGTTGTTGTGCAACTTTACACAGAATCACTACACAAAATCATATTTGAGGCAGGAGGATTTCAAGTTTATGTAAAGACCAACCTGAGTTCACAGTCATGGTCAAGAAATGTGTACATTAATTATTACTGATGCTGATTTGTGCAAAAAAAAAAAAAAAATTATTAAAGGTACAATCTATCAAAAACATCATTAGATTAAAGTGATTTTAAAGCCCTCATGACTGACGTTTTTACATATCTGCAAATGTTGTATTAAAAACTGGAGCAAAGAAAAGTGCCGATAACTTTTTCACTCATTTTGCATTAAATGGTTGGCACAACTGTCCCGATGTCTATTGCAGCCTGTACTGATTGCTGTGTAGCACAGAAAAAGCATCACCAGGTTATCCATTAATTTAAGTCTTAGCACACTCCCATTTTAAAGGAGGGAGGTAAAAACACTAAATTACTACAGCTGGTGTTTTCACCAGCTTCCTGCTGGTTGGATGTCTTCATAAAAAGAAAATCTGCACCTCTGAGTCAAAGACAGGAGAGTCACACAGAGGATGAAAGCGGAGAGCTGAACATCACGGCGAGCCAAACCACTGAAGAGTGTAATTATTCTGGCACGCAGATCAAGACGGGAATTCTGGACTGAATACAAAATACACAGTTTGATCACCGTGCATGTTTCAATCGCAAGAGTAAAAGAACTGGGATTCCACTGAGCCTTTTTTCCAGCTGAAGATGGGAGAAAGAAAAAGACTCCGGGGTGGAGGAGAGACCCAAATGGGACAACAAGGCTCAGTACCTGCTAACATGTATTGGCTTTGCTGTGGGAATTGGAAATGTGTGGCGATTCCCCTACTTTATGCCAAATCTATGGAGGAGGTGAAATGCTACCTTTTCATATTCTCCCTTTTCTCACCTTACACCATTGCTTGTACTGTACGGGTATTTGTACAGCTCCCGGTAAATCTATCTATCGAGATGCTTTAATCCATTTATATTTTGTTTTTGTTTCAGTTTAATTAGTTATTAACAAAAAAACCCAGATCAGTTCCTGAACCTGTCTGGAAATGGTTAACCTTAATCTATACCTGATAAACCATTTACATTACATTTGCATACTGTTTGTGAACAATACTGTACATCCAGTCTTTGCTGACTTCCTCATACTTCCCAGAGAGATATGCCGAGTCCTCAAGCCACACAACTCTATAGGACCTGGCTCACGGTTAGGTTCTATAAATAGCCAATCCTGAAAATGTGCATGTGCTCTATCAACTTCACCTATTGACTTCCCAGAAGGCCATCTCAAATCTGCTGAGCCCCTGCTTGACTTTGACTCAGTCTGTTAAATTTAACTACTTTTTTTTTTTGTTATTCTGCCCTTTGTGTTATTTTGTACACATACAGTGAAGCAGATATGTGATAACAGAAGTTAATATTTTTTTAAAATATATTTGAATAATCAGATTTAGATCCATTTGACTTTTTCTTTAAAAAAAAAAATCTGCCTGGTTCCCAACTACCCAAAGCATTTCCATTAGTAGAGCTTCCATTTTAATCCTAAAAATGCCTAACCAAGATCTAAATATTTACTTCATGTCTTCAGGTGCATTCCTCATCCCTTACCTGATAGCGCTGGTGTTTGAAGGCCTCCCTCTGCTCTACCTTGAGCTGGCTATAGGACAGAGGCTCCGGATGGGCAGCGTCGGTGTATGGAACACCATCTCTCCACTGATAGGTGGAGTAGGTGTGTAACCGAAAAATTATTAGGAATTTTTTTTCCTAAAATTATACTAGTTCAGTGTGGCTTTATTTTAAAGTGATATCACCATTGTTAATCTTAATTTTAGTTCAATATTAATTTGTTAGTGCACAATACTGTTTCACTCAGTGTTTTATATAGACTTTTTTTTTCAGTTAACTAGTTTCAATTTTTAGCATTGCAGAATCACACAAAAACACACACACACACACAAAAACTTGCTTTTGTTCAAAGTGATTTAGTCATTTATGTGACACCGGTCAAAGATTCCTCATTCTTAAGTTCTTTTTGCATTAAATATCCACTTAAACCTGATATTTCTCACATACAGGCATCGGCTGTTTGCTGGTATCATTTCTGGTGGGTGTTCTCTGACAACACCATTCTGGCCTGGGTGCTGTGGTACTTCTTTCACTCTTTTCAAGAACCCCTGCCGTGGAGCACCTGTCCACTGAGTGAAAACCACACAGGTGAGACAAAAAGCTCGCCTTACTGTTATTCTCGCTATGCTTCTTGATACATTTATGGCCGTGCGCCGTGATTCTGCTGCTGCTCTACTGTTTCAGCAGTTATTAACACAAAGTGAACGCTGCACCACAACATAAAATAAAGAAAGATTGTGCTTGTTTAAAGGCAGGTGTCACTGAGACAAGTGGAAGTCAAAAGAGCATGGATTGGACCATGTGTTTTCAGTAACATCAATGCAATGCAATCATAATTAATTATTTGCTATGTATATTACGCAGTTTTACAAATCATAGTTTGTTGCTCATGTGTGTCCCTGTAGGCTATGACAGCGAGTGTACTAAAAGCACTCCAGTAAACTACTTCTGGTATCGTGAAACTCTGAACATCACGCCCGACATTGAGATCAGCGGCTCCCTGGAGTGGGGGATGGTGATCTGTCTAGCAAGCGCCTGGTGTATAGTCTACATCTGCTTCATCAAAGGCATCGACTCCATGGGAAAGGTTCGGTCAGGTTTCAGTACACTGGATGCCTAACCCTATGCTATCACCATACAGTGGATATAAAAAGTTCTACACACCACTGTTCAAATGCCAGGTTTTTGTGATGTAAAAAAATGACAGCAAGACAAATAATTTCACAACTTTTCCCACCTTTAATGTGACCTATAACGTGTACAATGCAACTGAAAAAAATCTGAAATCTTTCAGGGAGGTGAAGTTAAAAATAAACAACTGAGATAATGTGGTTGCATAAGTGTGCACACCCTTTTATAACTGGGCGTGTGGCTGTGTTCAGATTTAACCAATTACATTCAAACTCATGTTAAATTGGAGTCAGCACACACCTGTCACCAATTAAAGTGCCTCTGATCAACCCCAAATAAAGTTCAGCTGTTCTAGCAGGCTCTTCCTGACATTTTTGAAGCCACATCTTCCAGCACAAGCCATGGTCCGCAGAGAGCTTCCAGAGCATCAGAGGGATCTCATTATTCAAAGATATCAGTCAGGTGAAGGCTACAAAAGAATTTCCAAGGAATTAAATATACCATGGAACACAGTGAAGACCGTCATCATCAAGTGGAGAAAACATGGCGCAACAGTGACATTACCAAGCACAGGACGTCCGTCCAAAATTGAGGATAAGACGAGAAGAAAACTGGTCAGGGAGGCTGCCAAGAGGCCGACAGCAACACTGAAGGAGCTGCAGGAATTTCTGGCAAGTACTGGCTGTGCTGTACATGTGACAACAACCTCCCGTCTTCTTCATGTGTCTGGGCTAATGGGGTAGGGTGGCAAGATGGAAGCCTTATCTTACAAAGACAAACATCCAAGCCCGGCTTAATTTTGCAAAAAAGATATCTGAAGTCTCCCAAATGCATGTGGGAAAATGTGTTCTGGTCTGATGAAACCTAGGTTGAACTTTTTGGACATAATTCCAAAAGGTATATTTGGCGCAAAAACAACACTGCTCATCACCAAAAGAACACCATACCTACAGTGAAGCATGGTGGTGGCAGCATCATGCTTTGGGGCTGTTTTTCTTCAGCTGGAACTGGGGCCTTAGTCAGGGTGGAGGGAATTATGAACAGTTCCAAATACCAGTCAGTGTTGGCACAAAACCTTTGGCCTTCTGTTAGAAAGCTGAAGATGAAGAGGAACTTCCTCTTTCAGCACGACAATGACACAAAGCACACATCTAAATCAACAAAAGAATGGCTTCACCGGAATAAGATTGAGGCTTTGGAAT